>JAFIRS010005458.1:0-56483 GCA_018342105.1 Gonioctena quinquepunctata
GGAGGAGGGTCCAAGAGGACCGTTCTTTACATTTTTCTTCAATTTTCTTTTTCGTAGAGTGGTTGCCGGTACCCCAAAATTTCGAGCAGCATCATTCACTCCCATTATATTTTTATTAACCGCTTCAATGGCTGCAGTTAACTGTTGTTCGGTCCAACTAGCCCTGGAATAACTTCCAGTGCGCTTGTATTTTCTAGACATACTGAAAAAAAAAAGAAATTTTAATAAGCCATCCTCAAAAATATGTGAACCATCTATCCTCGTTGTGAGAGGAGAGATGGCGCACATCACAAACTAAACACGTTTTGAAATATGCGGAATTTTATGGTTATACATCAAAACTTGAATGTTTTTACTTACCTGAGACGATAGAGTGATTTAAATTATTATAAAATTTGATGTTCACTGGCGTGAAGAAGAAATTCTGAAAAATATTTTGGTCCCCACCGGATCACATATAAAAATATTTTTCAATAGGCTTTTAACCGGTAAACACAAACTGTACGGCGGCTTGTTTAATATGAACTGAAGTACTTCAGAGCGCAGCCGCTCATCTTCAACACTAGCGGTGGCGCTGTAAAACCATTGCACCATCTCACCTTCTGCGCCATCTATCCTCGACTTGCCCTACAGTTGTGTGATGAAAATTTTTCCAGAATAAATATCAGCAGTACTACAGCACTCCCATGCGACCAGGTAAATTATACGAGACCAAAAAAAGCATCGGATGCAGCGGAATTTCTGGCTTGATATCTGCCACAGAACCACGACAGGCCTCCGAAATATATCCCAGCAAACATGTTATGTGTGGGCCTCTAGAGGCACTTTAAAAACAGCCGACAGACAACATAAGTGGGCCATAATCATGATACGTCGTCGGCCCGGCTAGCCCGTGTCGCGACGGCCACCAGTAGGCCTTTAGACTACCACCCGCTTTATTACAGAGCGGGCCTTCAGCGGATAGACAGAGTTAAGATGAACTGATATTGCATGGTACATATTATGGTGCGATGGCGGGTATCCTACTAATCAACCGCGTCATTCCACTGTTGGGGTTTCATCAATGATCTATACAGGGGCGTCCAATTCAAAATGCTGTACATGGAAGTATAGGCCATATCTTGGAAGGCAATGAGCGTAAATACGGTTTCAATGAAAACAAAATGGTCCATATAAGCGCCTAAGAACAATCGGAAACAGTGAAATTTCAATGACGAGAGGTCATTATTATGCACAATAAATTCACCAAACATTCAGAATCGACTGATTCATGGTGCGCCGGCCTAAGGCCGAATGCGCTTCCTTCATGTATATCCGCTCCTGCAAGGTGCATATTGTGACTTGTTGCACGAAACGGAAAAGTGCAACAACAATAAATGTGATTATTCAATTTTTGATCTTCTTTTCCTAATTTTTTTTCCACTTATGTGAGTTGGAGAGCAAGATAAAAAATCTCGCCCAGGGCACCGGAAGTGCTAAAACCGGCACTGCCTTCAAAACAGAAGTTTATTACTTAATATATCAAAAATATAAATGAAATTATTTTTCCATTCCATTTTGAGATAATTTACCGATAACACTGTTTTATAAGCTATATATTTAGGTATAACAATGAAACATGATGAGTAAAACGAATAAATATAATGAAAAATAAAAAATATCCCATTTACAAAATATATATATAAAAATATAAAAAAAAGTATTCTTTGGGTGGCAGGTACTGTTCAATTTAAAAGTCCACTATTTTATCATTTTTGAGCAGTTCTCTTTGCTCGACCTCCTTCACGGTCACCAGCAGTTCTTAGCCATGCCTTGATGGTTGTCTCAACATTATTGATTGTACAATCCTTTGACATAGGATTCTTCCTGACTGACACTACAAATATAAATTTGGAATGAGTATATGAATTTTCGTTGAAAGGGAATTCATGTTTCAAATATAAAATATGGCCCATGATTCGAAGAGAAAAGAAGAGCCAAAAGAACTTACCATGTATCAATTGGATCAAGTTTTTGAGATCTTTGAAACCATTTTTCTCATTTCGCCCTGTCCAATTTGTGTGGATTACCAATTCATTAGTAATTAAATTGCAGAGAATGTTTCTGCATGTCTCATTATCATCCTTGCCTCCAATGTATTGAAGCATAGAACACTAAAATTAAAATAAAAGCAATAATAGTCATAGGCAGTGGAGTAGAGTAGGGGATTCAATGCAGCTGCTGGATTCGAATTATTTTACTGCCCATAATTTCAAATGAAGATATACACATGTTTGAATGTCTTAGTTTAGCACAATTTTAATGCAGTTGAAATGTTACTTCAGTGTGTGTATACTTCATCACATTTTTTTTCAACAATATGAAATGGAAAAGTTGACTGAATTAGTGTCCATGAAGTTATCAGCAATATCAATTTTCATAGTTTTACTTTACTGGGTCCGGGCTGACTATCAACATCAAGATTTCTACGAGAAATGTCGTCTATCATAACCTCAAACTCTACAGTGGATACTATATTTTCAACAGCATTTTCCGCAAGGCGCTGTTTTTGACGAGTGATCTTTGTGATATGCACGAGTTTTCTAGAGGAGAAACATTGTGATGGTATGATGATATATAAATATATAGCAAATGATGTAGGTATACTTACTTTTCTGTGTTTTCGGACATATCTGCTTGCTCTAAAGTTAAAGAGTCCCTTGTTCACCCAATAGATTGAATGACCTCACACAAATCTGAAAAAAATTTCTCCTATTTTTCACAAAAATAACCAAACCAGTCACCAGATAAAAACCATAGACAAATCAAAAATAAAGTTTCTCTATGATAAAAACCAAATACGCGATTTGCGATTTCACATCCGACACGAAATCAGCAGTAGGGCCAACTGCCAACGTGAACGTGATATTCAGTAATGCCAATGTTGCATTTTAATTACAGCACAGCACATACTGTGTCAAAATGACATCGGCGCGATTATCGCAAATCTTCAACGGGAAATTTCTGGCTAAACTTAAAACATCCATAATAAATATGCGTATGTTCAGCCAAAGCGGCAAAACTGATATCATGCCAATTATTTGCCGACATCGGTGTGCCGCTGCCGACATCTGACCGCCGTTAACAGCTATTGCCCGTCAATTTACCGCTCATTAATGTTTGCTGGGATAGCCTGTACAGTACCGTCAATAAAACGGAAAAGAATAAATAATAGTTTAAAAAACTAAAAAACACGCTTTTATAGAAAACCAGACTAAAAAAATAGAAAATAAGAATATTTTTTTTTATTTAAAAAAAAGCGTGGGGTGCATGGTATCGCCTTGGCCAACAATTACCTGTGAATTGAGACATTTCTTACTTTACTGCCCTAGGTGTGTAATGTACTATATAATTATTGATACCATGCAACCCACGCTTTTTTTTAAATAAAAAAATATTCTCATTTTCTACTTTTTTAGTCTGGTTTTTTAGTTTTTTCAAACTATCATTCATTTCCTACTATTCAGTGTGGTTAATTTATAAAAGCGTGTTTTTTCAGTTTTTTTAACTATTATTTTCATTATTTTTTTGCAAATAAAAAAATGGAATAATCTTATCAAATTAGGTAATCATAATCTCCGACCCCGAAAACCCCCACATACCAATTTTGAATAGAATCGGACCATAATCACAAAACTCGTCCACCATTTTGGAGCCGCCATCTTGAATTTTTCAATTTTGACAAAAAATCATAATCTCCGACCACGAAAACCCTCAGATACCAATTTTGAATCGAATCGGACCATAATCATAAAACTCGTCCACAATTTTAAAGCCGCCATCTCGAACTTCCCAATTTTGACAGGAGAATCATAATCTCCGACCACGAAAACCCTCCAGATACCAATTTTGAATAGAAACAGACCATAATCACAAAACTCGTCCAACATTTTAAAGCCGCCATCTCGAACTTCCCAATTTTGACAGGAGAATCATAATCTCCGACCACGAAAACCCTCAGATACCAATTTTGAATAGATTCAGACCATAATCACAAAACTCGTCCACCATTTTGGAGCCGCTATCTTGAATTTTTCAATTTTGACGGAAATCAAAACTCCAAAAAGATACCAATTTTGAAAAGAATCGGACCATTATCACAAAACTCGTACGCCATATTGGAGCCACCATTTTGTTTTTTTCCACACAAAAATTTCTCAATGCATTGTCACCGGAATTATGTACACCTGCCAAATTTCAAATCATTCGGACATCTAGAAGTGAGTCAAAATCGCGCCCAAAGGAGTCGGTTACAAACAAACAAACAAACATACAAGTGAAGCTAATATAAAGCGTGTAAAAAGCGCCCTGACGCCCGGGATGTTTTAGTTTCCAATGCTGTTTTTGACTCAAGCGATACTACGACGATTACGAATGACGATTTTAAAAGTGTACGCCATCTGTCGGTGAATCCGAAGGAAGGAGACTAGATCAGCGAAAATGCTCTTCAAAGAAAAATCATTTATCAGATATCCAAAGCGCTGTTGATTTGCAGAAGCCAGTCTACGGTCATAACAAGAGATGTTCATGTTGAAGCTGAAAAAATTCTTCCAGTTGCGAGTGTGTATTATTGTCAGTCAGTTGAGAATGAATATCTATATTAAAAAATAATTAATGATGATCTCGACCTTTCTGTGAAGTCGTAGGCGATCCGTCGCTACCTGCTCGGGGTTTTTAGACATAAGCAACTGCAGTGGCGGACTGCATTCGTAAAAATATATTGATAGTTTTTTATTAATTAGCTCCCACGGAATTTCTTCAATAACTGTGACGAACTTACAGATTTCTTTATTGAATTGTGGGACTTAAATTAAGGACACAGAGTGTCTATCCCATATTCTTATCAAGAGACCCAACAAGGTACGACAGATGACTACAATTCTCGACAATGACTATTCTCGAATGATAGTGATCTAGGACAAAATCAAATGAAAGGGGTTCTTTGATAGAATATGGTAGCTGAAAATGCATTTACAAGAATTTGTTATATACAAGTGAAACTAATGTTAATCGTGTGAAACACTTTATGATAAATATTAATCTCGATTCTTTGTAAGCGCAAAACATGAGAACGGCTGGACCGATTTTGGTTGATACAGAAAAAAAATTAGGAAAGTTGCCCAGAAATTGGAAAATTCGGGTATATAAGTAATTTTGCGAAGAAAAAGACTACCGAGTCATTTATTACCAAACGAGGAAATAGCTCAGCGGTTACACTGATACAAGGTCACAGGAACGAATCCCGGTCAGGGTAACTTTTTTTTTATTCTATAAAAACAACTGGCTGGAGCGATTTGGCTGTTTTTTTTAATCTTCGTAATACTCCGAAAAAGGTTTTTAGGGAAAGAAAGGATTTTTAGAAGAGTTATTAGAAATTTCTTTGCCCTGGAAAAGTTTTCAGGAATTTATAAGGCATATAACCTAGATGGAACAACACAAAAAAAGCATAGCAAAAAAGAAATTCTACAGAGGCAATATAGAAATTTGGACAGGACGTCTATCGGGTCAGCTAGTTTTACGATAGAATTGAAAAAAAAATTGACTATTTAATGTATTATATGTAGCAAGTCTAAAAACGAAATTTCTCATTATATATACACAGATAAAAAAGTTAATAACATACAATACATTCAAGTTATAGAATTCAGCGAGCATGTTCTTACATTATGCAAAGATGTGACAACGAACATGGAGTAAATATTCTGAGACTAATTGCGAATATTTTTTCATTATTTTCTTGAGACAAAACATATTCATAGTTTCAATATTGTCAGATAGAGCAGTATTTAGTTTAAAATCAAATGAATTTTTCTGCGATGTAAGCAGTCTATATCGTTGAGATTACAGTATCGTGCGTTATAATTATGTATACTCGAATGCTTGGAAAACAAGGGTGAACCTCCAGGATACTTGAATAGATATACAAAGAAGGTACTGACATAATTTCGTGGTTGATAAATAAAGCATGCCAAGTCTCTGAAACCAACACCAGCAAGAATCCTGTCTTTTTTTTTGCATAACAGAGATATATTACCCCATAGTGAAATGCCAGATAAAATATGAGGCCTTCAACTGAACTGTGTTGTTGCTTTATTGAAACCTTTTTCTTTTTAGCCTGCAAGAAAAACCTCATTAATGAGAAACTGAATCAAATCTACAACGAAGAAACAGATAACCCCCACACGTCTATGGAAATCACAAAAAAAATCTCAAATTCTCCAAATCAGGCACTGTATCAGATAAATACAACAGAAAATACAGATGGTATTTCGTGTGTGTTTTACAGTCCGGAACGACGATTAAGGCCAGTAAGAGAAGCAGCTGAGATTTACTTTCCCGACTGCTTCCAGTATGAAGGACACACCCACGATTTCGAAATCGATGTTAGTCTATACGCATTAGTGCTGAAAAATAACATCAAAAAGGTAAATTTGAATAGAAATGTATTATGCTTCATTTTATTCAATAAACATACACTTGAAGTTTAATTTAAAAATACTCTTATTAAAAGTAATAGTTCAAAAAATATCAATGTAACACCAACACATTTTATAAGTTTATCATTCAAAAGTCAATTATTTGTTTTTTTCCAGAAAAACAAAAATTGTCTGAAAATGACAACCAGCCAGTTGAAAGACTATGGCTCTGACACATTCCTTCTTCACCCTGTGGGGGAAAACCCAGATGAGGACCTGCCAAATAACTCAGTGTGCCCAAAATGTATTGGCACTATCGAAAGTTCCCGCAGAAGCTTCCATTTCTAATGCATTCACTGCAGACGTGGAAACTAGTTTGAAGATCAATATAACGATGAAGGGGTTCCTGACGATTAGGGCCAATTTCAAAGGCCCTATGGAATCGCAGATGGTGTGTTCTGGAGGGATCCAGAATAAATTACTGGAACCACCCTAACGAAGAACTCTTAATGGCACCTATAGGCCAGCTAGATCTTCTGAAGACTCACACCCACCGGGTGTGAGTGGTAGACAAGGAGTTCTGTCCCAGACCCAGGACTTCATCGTTTGAAGTTAGAGTAGAGGGGCCTGGGCCAGCCATCAGAGAGTATTTTCTCTCCGCAGATAGTTTGTCCGAGTTCGAGGAGTGGAGCAGACAACTCAATTTGGTGCAGGGGTATCTCAGAAAGTGGAGAAATTCAATTCAATGTATTCTCGCTCAATAAGGTACATTGAATTAACAATGAGATTCACGATTTCATTTCATGATGAAAATTTAAGATCCGGCGCAATAGCCTAGGCAGGATTGCCTGTTTGCTATGCGTGCAGTCTGAAAGTTTTCAAATAAATATGTACATGATCGTCATACTAGGTAGATTGTAATACATATGTGATATTATATTATGTTTCAATACTTTCGTGTCTTACGTGGGGGTTATATACCGGGGCCTGGATAACAAATGGTGGTGGAATATTTGTTTTTGAGTACGTTTAGGTTGATATTAAATTTAGAATATCGTAAAATTTTTTGGGAATTTGATTTTTTTCTGTTTTATACTTTTGGTTAAATATTTTTTTGGGGGAGCGCGTTAAAAATTGAGGACAAAAAAAAAATGTTCTTTGGTTAATTTTTTAAAATTTATTCGAGTTTTATTCTGTGTGTATTTGTCTTGGTTATTATACATTTTTTTCAAACATTAGTTAGCATAGAGTAGTTTTAAGTTGAGAACATTGGATTCTAGGTATAGTTTTTCAGTAGAAAAACGTCTGTTCTTTTTTAGGATAATTTTAGCAGTATATTTGGTGTTGTTTGTAGTATGGTAATTTTGTTCTAAAGGATGCGCCCCATACTGCGATGCAGTAGGTTAGAATGGATTCAGCTAATGAGTTGTAGAGCATTATGAGATTGTTTTTGAATAGAATATCCCTTAAGTTATGAAGATGTGTATTAGTGTTCTGATGCGTTTGTTTACATGCATAATATGGTCGGACCATCGTATGTTTTGGTCGATGACTACGCCTAGATATTTTACAGAGAAAACTTTTTCTATAGATGGGCAAGCACATAAGTTCTTGTGACAGTTACTGGAATGTATTTTCATTGATGAGACATTAGGTTGATTAACGATCGTTGGTGTGAACGCAATAAATTCAGTTTTTTCAATGTTCAGGGTGAGTTTATTGAAATTTAACCAGGTATGTATCGTTTGTAGGATTATTTCGGCGATATTCTTAACCTTCTCCCTATTTTCTCCCGTGAATATTAATGCTGTATCGTCAGCATAGCAGATAAGGTGACCTTCCAACCCAACTTTTTTCGTAATATTATTTATGTATACACGGAAGAGGATTGGACCCAGCACTGTTCCTCGGGGTACCCCAATTTTTACCATTGATTCATAGCTGACTTCATTCCAAATTTTACTCTCTGCAATCTATTCGTTAGGTAGTTTGAGATAAGGTCAAGAGGGAGTCCGCGAATTCCATAATGGCATAGCTTGTTGAGTAACATTTTGTGTGATACTGTGTCGAAGACCTTGGCGAGGTCTAGAAAGACTGCTAAGCATTTAGATGACTCGTTCGAGGCCTTGACTGTTTGCTCTAGTAAATCCACAACTGCATAGATGAAACCATGTTGCCAGTCTGTAATGATCTTATGTTTATGGAAAAATCCTGTTAGCTTTTTTGATTACTTGCTCAAATATTTTTGTAGGTTATTAATAATCGATATTGGCTGTAGTTTATTGGTTGATAGCGATTACCTGACTTAAAAATTGGGGTAATGTTTGATTCTTTCCATTGCCCTGGTATTTTTCCACTTGTTAAGCATAAGTTAATTACATGGATTAACGGGCGTGTGATATATTCGTGTATAGTTTTGATGGTTTTTACTGTAATTTTATCTGGGCCTGGGGAACATTTGTTTTTTAGATTTGATATATGAATCATTATTTCTTGTTCTGACACAGATTCTAAGAAAATGGTGGAGTCGTTTTTATCACTTTCAGGGAGGTTTTGTTGTTGATTTGTTTTCTGTATTTCTTCAGACATTTTTAAACCTATGATGGTAAAGAACTCATTTAATATGTTTGCTTTTTCTTTATTTTTCTTTGTGAATTTCCCGCTTTCATTGATTATAGGAGTGTTTTCTATTTGTTCATTTGATTTTTTATTATGACCAGTTATATCATTGATAAATCCCCATATTTTTTGTTTTTTTTTCCTGCTTCAGTTATTTGATTTTGGTAAAATTAATTTTTTGTTTTTTTTTATTAGGGTGTTGAGTTTGTTCCTATAGTCCTTGTATTCCCTTTCGTTGGAGAAATTCCTAATCAGTTTTTTTTTCAGTCGATCTCTATGCTCGATGGATGTCATAAGACCAAGAGTGATCCAAGGTTAAATTTGTTTGCTCTTTTTGTTTTTAAATGTTTTCACTTTAGTAGATTTGGCAATGTGTTCATCAAGTTTATCATTAAAAAGTTGGTAGGCTAATTGTGAATCACTTGATTTTATAACGTTCTCCCATGGTTCTTTTTTTAGAGCATTTCTCAGTCTGTCGTAGTTTATCCTACTTATTTTTTGGTCATTTTTCGATTTGGTGATTCCATGTTCAGGTAAATGAATGTATATATAGGGACTATAGTGGTCCGTCATATCAGTTTGAAGTATGACGGGCTCAATTTCTATTTGATTGACTATGTGGTTTCGCATTTTTACAAATATGTGATGTGATCGATCAATGATTTTGTATTTTTTGTTACTCTTGTAGGTTTGTTAATGTAGGAGATGTAACCGTCTGTATTTAGAGTATTTAGGTAGTGTTGTTAGTATCATTTGATTCTTTTTTTAAAATATCGATATTTATATCCCCTATATAGACTTCAAGATTTTGTTTCTGTAAAGTGTTCAGGTATGTTTCTAGATCTTCTATATATTTTTTTCGGTCTGTTGCTGGAGGTCTATAGTATGCAGTCAGACCTAAATTAATTTTTTTTTGGGCAGATCCTATAGAACAAATCAACCTAAGAAAGTGACTCTCATTCTTTCAAATAATATTTACTTCTGCAGATAAACTGTTCCTTGTGTAAATTATAACACCATCGCATTCATTTATCAGGGATTCGTTATATTATATACTATAATTAGGAATAGAAAAGTCTCCAATGTTTTTAATATTTCCGGTTTCTGATAAAATAATTATGTCAAAGATATCTTTTGCCATATCAACATAAACCAACAACTCATCATAGTGTTTCTGTATGCTCCTAGTATTGCAATGGACGATTCCTATTCCACGCCCAGTAACATTTGTTCTCCCCTGTATATAACCCAGTAAGTTATCACAAAATTTTGTATCTATTTCAGCGTTATCATCTAATACATCTAAGAAGTCTTTCATAGTTCAAATAATTTGAGTGTTCCCGATAATTGTTAAAAGAGAAAGAATAAGTATGTATATGCGGGAAGGAAAAAGAAGTATAAAATTGTATGTGAAATACCTTCTTATACTATTTATATCATTATAATTAATCCTTTTCATGGTTGATGTAAAATTTTCATAATGTCCTCTACGTTTCTAATGTTGTGCACTTTATTGTTTATATTTAAAACACGTGTGTTACCTGGATAATTGAAGAGCTCCGGATGGTGAAAGATAGCTGAGGGATTGCTTGTTTTTCTTGGAATGCAACAGGTATTGGGAATGTCCCAAAATCTCCTAGGTACCCCTATCGATTTTGTTGGGATTTGTTTATTGGACCTTGAAATGATATTCTCGGAAACAATCATTATTATTAGGCTATTGATTATTAATGGCTAATATTAACAAAATCCTACCACATTGATGTAAAATTATTGTGAATGTTGTATATATAGAGTTCAAGGCATAGTTTATAAGTTTTATTGAAATATGTAAGTAGAACTAAGATTTGGTTAGTTATGACAATAAAAATAAAGTTTTTATAAACAGTATATGATTTATTAAAAATAGTTGATTAGGAAAATATATTTGTTTTTTTATTGTTTTAAATTTGGAATAATTAACAAATTATAAATTATTATTCGAATAAAGTATGGTACATAATGATGATAAAATGTTTCATTAAGTTAACGGCGATCAGTAAAGGATTTTTACAAAATATTTTGTGATGACCATCATTTTCAAGAATTTGCTCACATGTAAAAAACAAAATCAAAATGGCCTTCGAAAATTGTTTGGAGTATGTTCAGGCATCTATAATCTTTATAATAAAAATAAATCTCGATTCTTTGTAAGCGCAAACCGTGAGAACGGCTGGACCAATTGGGCTATTTTTGTTAATGTTCGAAATAGCCCGAGGATGGTTTTCACGGAAAGAAAAATTAGGAAAGTTATCTAAATAGTAAAATTCAAGAAATATGGTCAAGAAAAGAAATATTGGCTAACTCCACAAGCTTTTATTTCTTACTTTAACCTGTCCCGATGCCGTTGTGTGTAATCAAATCTTACCAGATAAATTTGACCCACTTCTAGTTCGAATAACGTAAAATTTGGCAGGTGTTCATAGTTCCCGTGACAATGAATTATGACATTTTTGTTGGAGAAAAACAAAATGGCGGCCCCAAGATGACGGACGAGATTTGTGTTTATAGTCCGATTCAATTCAAAATTGGTAGGTGGAGTTTTTGGGGTCGAAGATATGAATTTTTTTCAAAATTTCATAAATCAAAATGGCGGCTCCAAGATGGCGACGATTCTGTGATTATGGTCCGATTCTATTCAAAATTGTTATGTGGGGATTTTCAGAGTCGGAGACTATGAATTTTTTTCAAAATTCGCAAATTTGAGATGGCTTACGAGTTCTGTAATTATGGTCCGATTCGCTTCAAAATTGTTATGCGGGGGTTTTCGGGTCGAACATTATGAATTTTTTGTCAAAATTTATAAAATAAAAATGGCGGCTCCAAGATGGCGGACGATCTCTGTGATTATAGTCCGATTCTATTCAAAATTCGTATGTGGAGGATTGAAGGAACCTACCTAGAACGTGGGATAGCTGATGAATATCTTTCTCCCACTAGAGTCTAGGATATATTACTAGAATCATTTTTATTGCAAAATAAGGAGGTAAAAACGGATCCTTATTGACCTTAGAAGAAGGCCCAAAACTCAAAAAGTATTCCTTCCATAGAGTAAAGATTCGTATTCAGCAGGCAAAAAATCCAAGTACTCCAAATTTCACTGGAATCGGAGGTGCGGGAATCTAACAGCATGTTTAAATTTTTTGTTACAAACCATGTAAAACTTTTCCTGAATTTGGAAAAAAACTACTTGTCTGTGATTTTTTCGGGGGCGGGTAAACAAAATGTTTGGATACATTGGCACTTTATGGGCAAATAAACTGCCAAATTCTTCAGGAAATACTTTTTTCAGTATTAAATGGGCAAACGATTCATTCACAGAAGCTGTTTCTCATTACGGGCCAGTGAAAATTATATAGTGAAGTATTTCTTTTTACTTTACATTAACTAAAAACCATTGCAGATTGAGTTAAGAGATCAAAACAATTAAAATAGTGATAATCTGGTTTATTTAAAACCCTGCAAGGCTATTGACAATTATTACTGAAAATTTGTCTCAAATACAACTTTTAGTGAAATCCTCATAGATCGAATAATTAATTGTAATAAATTCTTCTGGATCTTTGCCAAACAAGTTTTATTTTTAAATATGGTTCATAGAATTGAAATACTAAGGAAAAACAACCTTAAAATAATGAGTTTTACATTGTGAAACCTGAAAGTTAATTTTTTTGTATATAAGCTCACAAACGAAAACAAATATGTCTGGATAAATCAATTATTAGATCTGTAATAATAATAATATTCAAACCACAATATTACGTTCTCTGAACCTGAATATGGAATTTACATGATGGCATATTCTGAATTTCCGCAGTAACCAAACAAACAATAATCAAATTTGCTAAACAACCAAAGGGAGTAAACGTTATCTGAATAGGAGGTCCTAATAAGCTCTAGCCAATTAGAATCTTGAAGCATTAACTTGTCATAGTGACGAACATGAACATGAGTACAGGTGGCCCACGTAACATACAGAGTGGTCCAATATACATTCAAGAGCCTGTAACTCTCAGATAGCAGAGTGCGGGTGCGCTAGTCCGCCAGTGTCCAGAGAGAATGGTGGCCATGACATGTCCATATACGTCACCAAGACTCACAAATGATCTTTCATCTCTTTCTATTAGTGACACCATTGTCTTATGGGGAATAGACTCTCCTAATCAGATCAAAGAGGGTAAACGTTTTCTGAGTAGGAGAGTCTATTCCCCATAAGACAATAGTGACACTAATAGAAAGAGATGAAAGATCATTTGTGAGTCATAGTGTCATGGCCACCATTCCCTCTGGACAGTGGCAGACTAGCGGACTCCGCTCTCTGGTATCTGAGAGTTACAGGCTCTTGATTGAATATTGGACCACACCGTATGTTACGCGGGCCACCTGTACTCATGTCCATGTACGTCACTATGACACGTTAATGCTACAAGATTCTGATTTGTTAGAGCTTATTAGTACCTCCCATTCAGATAACGTTTACTCTCTTTGTACTCAGATAACGTTTACTCTCTTTGCTAAACAACCCCTAATGACACCATATGTGAATGTCACGTATCTAGGAGCTGCTTCCAAATATTGTTTGCCATTGGAGAGTGCTGCCGTTTCCTAAATGATAGATTGTACCCCATTTGAAGAAGGAAATGTTCTAAATCAAGGAAAATTGTACTGATTTTGAAAAAAAATAATTTGACATTTCGGGGCTCCGCATAGTTGGAGAGCACTCATTTAGTTCCTATCATGTTGGCAACATTGAAAATCAAAGGAATCGCACTGATCAATGATGACTTTCCATTGTGCGAAAAATATACAAGCAAATTCTATAGGCCTCTTCAAGTTACGCGCAAGCGCATCCGCCTTGTTGAAAAAGCGGGTAATATGAAAATTTCGGACACTTTAACTTTCTTGCTTGTTTTTTTTGACCTATCTTCTACGGACAATATACCAGTATCGGGGATTATAGCGCATATTCACAGGTTATACTCGTATGAAGTGTCCGAAAAATATGGGACACGTTTATATTTCCTTTAGATTTTTATCAGATTCTGAGTTCATTTCATCATCAGAACTACCAGAGTAATCAATTTCTGTTTCAGGTTCCCTCTCGGTAGACATATTTTCACTATCACTTCTTTCAGTATTTTTTTTTCTGATCACTTCAAATTAAAAAAAATATTCATCAAATTGTAAACGAATTTAATTAGACTTACTTATCCAAATTCATTTGGAAGTAAAAAGTAAATATAAATAATTAAAATATGTCGGCAACGGACAAATGATACGTTTTGGGGATGGAACACGGAACGACGGAAAAACGAAAAACACAGCATAGAATACAATAACAGAGTAGAGTAGAGTAGAGTTTATTTGGTGCAGCTGATTATAAGAATCTTTACACAAGTCATTAAAAAAAATACATGTCTAAGACGCACAGTCATATGTCCATATAAGTCAATGTGAACACATATACACTCACATACACATACTAGAAAACACAAAAAAAGATGTACACAATAATATATAACACAATGAGGTTTGAATAAATATATGAAAGTATAATAACACAAATAGTTAAAATCTATGAGTGAAAAAGGGAGTTTGGTAAACTGAAGTAGTCGTGTAGATATATAGTATTCGTGGAAAGTACTTTGTTCATTATTTTCTTGAATTTATAAATTGAGAGGTTTCTGGTTTCCTTTGGCAGTTTATTATAAAGCTATTTTTAGCTGAAATTTCCAATCTATATAATTTATCAAAAAGATTGTTGGCGTTTCTTGTTTCATAGCAATGAATATCTCTGTGAGTCTGAAATTAATGATTCTTTTTGTGTATTTCTACAAGAGACTGATAGATGTACACGGCTGGAAGAGTCATAATATGTAGGCTTGAAAATAGGGGTCTACAAGAGTCCTTATAATTTGCATTTGCAACTATCCTAATTGCCCGTTTCTGCATCAGGAAAACCCGATTTGAGGAAGGGGAGTTGCCCCATAGATATGTACCATATGATAGGGGAGAATGAAAAAGCGCAAAATAGGCTATGCGTAGTAGGACTCATGTAAGAGCTGATTTTCGTTAATAGAAAAGTTTGTGTCGACAATTTTTTACACAGCACTTCGGTATGATTTGACCATTTCAAGGATTGATCAATATGGATGCCAAGGAGTTTAACTGATTTCTCATGAGTAACAATATTTTTTGTTGAGAAAATAATAGATTCCGTTTTGTTTCCGTTACACTTTAGGGTATTAGGAGTTAGCCACTGCTTGATTGCGGAAAAAATCTGAGCTGATACTTGATTCAAATCGTTCAGATTACTGTCTGAGTGATAAAAAGTTGCATCGTCAGCAAACAGTATGCAGTTGATAAAGTTCATATGATCAAATATATCATTTATATAGATAATAAACAGGAGTGGACCTAATACAGAACCCTGCGGTACCCCATGCGCGCTTTCAGCAGTGACTGAATTTTTATTATGATAGTATACTGACATGTATCTATTTGATAGGTAGGATTTGAAAAAGTCTAAGGCTACTCCTCGAATACCATAGTGCTCCAGCTTATCAAATAATACCTGATGTGAGATGCAGTCAAAAGCTTTGCTTAGATCTATTAGTGTTGCACATGTGTGATTTCCGTTTTCAAAACCATCCACTATATCCTTTATCATCGTATAGATCGCCTCAATAGTGGAAAGACTTTTACGGAATCCAAATTGTCTCGTGTTCAGGAGTTGATTTAATTATTCTATTTTTGACAATATATTCAATTATTTTACCTAGTATTGGTATGATAGAAATTGGCCTGAAGTTTTCAGGTGATCCAGTGTCACCACTCTTGTAAATAGGTATAACTTTGGAAAATTTTAAAATATCCGGGAAAACTCCTTGAAGGAAACACATATTGCAAAGCTCAGTGAGTGGTTCGGCAATTTTGGTTTTGATTTCCTTAATTATTGTACTGTTTAGATCAAACATGTCAAAAGTATTTGTGTTTTTTAAGTCATTTATAACTTCGATAATTTCATTTGGGGTAGTGGGTAGAAAGAAAAAGGAAGAGTCTGTTCTAGGAAGACTTTTCAAAAAGTCATTAGCAGAAACAGAAGTAATGGGTAGACTATCAATAATAACCTTCGCAACAGTAGAAAAATATGGAACGAAATCATCAGCTGAAATATTGCTAGATTTTTGATGCATTTGTGTTAATCCCCGTTCTCTGTTTATCAGTTTCCAAGTATCTCTACATTTATTTTCGGAGTTTATTATATAATTGTCGTAAGCATTCCTTTTAGCCTCGATCAGGGCCTTTTTGTATGATTTATTATAATTTTTAAAAATATTCTTGTCATCAATCGAATTTGAGGATTCACTGATGGTTTTTAAAATTGTAAGATTATTTATCATGAATTTGAGATGGTCGTTGAAAAAATGTATACCACTAGTTTTTTGTGATTTAATTTTTTTTTTTTAGAGCAAAGTGTTTGTCAATATATTGACCTAAAGTGTTAGTTAGGTATTCGGACAGTAATCTAACATTTTCTTTGTCATCGGCTGCCATTACAGTTTGTGATTTCGAAGTCATGTTTAAAATTATATAAATTATCTGAGCAGATACGGCGTGAAATGGAATGTGTTTCCGTCTTAAATTGTTTGCAGAGTTTGATGAACTGTGCACGATGATCAGATATACAAATATCTACCACTCCATAATCACTTATTTCATTTTCGAAGTTAACTAGTATATTGTCAATGCAAGAACCTCTACCACTCACCGGATCAATTCTGGTGATTTCATTTATTAATTTTGTGTAGTCATGAGTTGTGATCAAATCCATAAATCTACAGTGATTTGTATTACTACTTTCGAAATGAATATTAAAATCCCCAGTAATAATAATTTTTTTATGTCTACTATTTAAGAGGCTAATCAGCTATTTCATTTTATCCATAAAGATATCGATACTTCCAAGTAACGGGGATCTATAGACGGTAATAATAACAACATTCATATCTAATAGTTCCACTCCACAAACCTCACAATGCAATTCCATGTGAAAAGAGTCGAGATCAACAGGTTTTGTTTTCAAAGATTTATCAACATATATTGCTACTCCCCCATGGACATCTATCTCTCTACAAAATTGGGAAACCAATAAATGATTGTTAAACTGAATTGTTTGTAACTTTTCACTTGTGAGCCAATGTTAACTTAAACAAAGTATTGTAATATTACTTTCGTATAAGACATGAGATAAAGCATTTGTTTTATTTTCGATAGATTGAATATTGACGTGCAATAGACTGACCTCGTTTTCCACACAATAATTTTCTTCATTTTTAAAGTCCAAAGTATATATATCCGGCAAGTCCTTACTCATCCTTGGGTCACCGTCTTGGGTCTCCAGTGAAAAAACTTGCTGACACAAGCATCTGCAGGCCATATGTTGGGATCCATCGCCTTCTCAGTATTTTGACTTTGAAAGATGCATACATTTCTGGAAACTTGGGAGTTAGTGCTTCACAAACCACTTCCTTAAATTTCTTCTGTAGCAATGTATGCAGGTCATTGACTGTGGTCCCCATGTCAACACTGTAGACGTGAAGAGTTACGAGTTTTGGGACCCCCTTTATAGCCAAATTAGTATTATTTCCTATTATTTTATAGTTGTTTGTTTTTTTTCCGACTTTTTACGGTTTTCCACTCATTATTTCGATCAGTGGGCTTCTTCATACCTTCTCCATTTTTTGTAACAGGATCTAAGTTGATTATTTCATTGCATTTCCTCGATGTTTCAATCTCCATCAAATCAGCTGATAGTTGTTTTGAATTTATTTTATGACTTATCATTATTTTTGAACTCTCACCGGCATTCCCATTTTTTATGACTCGTTTTTGGTGGAGAAGTATTCCCAGTTGTTATCTTGCTAGTTTCCGATACCTGACAGAACGGTCATCGGTATTGCTTCTTATAACTATCAAATTCTTTTGAAAATAATTGTCAATTGTCGACGTATCTCTGCGAAGGTTCCACAGTTTACATGCGCGACGTTCAATTTTTGTCAGAATTCGAGTATCTATCATCTGTAGTATTCTGATTGGAGGGAAACTCAAATTGTACTGAAATTTATCGGAAAGAACTAACGAAATTCACAGGAAAACTGAATTTGTACCAAAACTCATGAAATAAATTGTACTAACGTACTAAATCGGTGTGAATTGTACTAAAAAAATACAATTGTACTAAAAACGACAGCACTGTAGAAGTGACTGAAGTAAACAAATTTAATGGCCCATAGCTATGTTCCAACTGTCACCACCGCAGCGCTGCGATCTTACCCCGAGAAGCGTATTTGCATTGTTAGTCTAATCGACAAGTTGAAAATGGTCTAAAATAGAGATACTGCTCTTAAAATTATGTGTGATGGCTCATTGGATCCGGAATAACGCCTAGAAAAATGTGCCAAAAGCGTGTATTAGCGTATGAAGAATTGCAAAAGTTATTAACAATTGAAGATGAAAAAAAAATGGCATTTCGTTTTTTGCCAATATTTCATAAACTATTAATATTTAGGGAATTTCTAAAAGAAGAGGAAATTTCCAATAAAAAACTCCCAGCTTCCGGAACTCTATCTCCATTATTTATAATTTTAATTTAACGCTGAAAATGGGTCTCCGCGCGACGTTTTTAGGTTGCGAGCGCGGCGTCAAAAGCGAGTACGACACATTAATTAATTTATTTAAGGTAATAATTTATTTTTCAATTTGAAAAAATTATGGTGTATTCCGAACACTATAAGTAATTTATTCCCGTTGGGAATTTTACTTGAAGGTAATTTTTCAACAAGTTAAACGATTGTTAACTAACAAAAAATTTCTCGAACTTCTGTCTTAATTGTAAATGAAAAAAAATGTTTTTTTTTATTGGTGCCCCTTTTTACCCATTTAAAGCACGCCTCAGCGTGTTTAAATCGATTTTTAAAAAACGCGCGTTTTTTAAAGTTACCATGACAACATCAACAAATCGAGAAACGTGAAGTCTAAATGACAAACTTTTGATCTGACAGGAGTACCTTGTAACGTCAAATAAAATATTACTAACAATTCGTTCATGTATATGTGCTCCTCCATCCATTTGATGAACTTTTCATATTCTTTTTTATATATATCACTGGATTTTCGCGGTATTAACCGCGATCCTGCCTCACTATTCAAAAAATCGATATTAGAATAATTCATTTTTGAGCTCTGGTGACAAAAAATATTGATCTTTCATTACAAATTGCAAATGAATATCTGTTTTTCTCATTTCCATGACAACGAAAGGTATACTGATGTCACATCACGAATTCAACCTTCTTGCATTATTAGTTCTTATTTCTATTTTTTGTAGTAATAATACCAGTATATATGATTTCAAAGTGCACCAATAAAAAAAAATAACGTAAAGTATTCGTGGATAACTGGTCTTAAAAACACTTGCTCTATTTCGAGCACTCCGGCTGCGCCGTCGTGCTCGAAAAATCGCGCGTGTTTTAAAGCCCTTTTTATCCACTTATACTTTAATATACTATTAAATAATTGTCGTAAAAATTGTTCGCTTTGTAGAGCCTTTCTTGAATACATACTCAACAAGATAACGCCATGAAAGTTAAAAAAATATTCATACTTTGTTTATAATAATCTTTGTACTTGAACAAAAACTAAAAAATGTTAAAAAAATTTTTTTTTTCTTAATCATCATATTATCGTTTTTTTTTTATTAATACAAGATATAAATGATTTGCAAAACAAAATTTTCCCGCCATTTGTTGATACATTTTTTATAAACAAATTGATTATTTCAATATTTTTAAAATTTTCACAAAAAAAATTTTAAAATTTTTAATTTTTAATTTTTTTTATATTTCTATAGAGAATTTTTTTCTTCTGAAAATCATAATTGACAGTCCTCTATGAAAACATTTTTTTCATCAATAATTCCATTGTTTATTAGCCTCACAATTCGTTATAAACAAATTTTTAACTTTGTTAAAAAAAAAATCTGAAACTTTCAAAATTTACAAAAACAACCATATACAACAAAGTATAAAAAAAATGTTTCCTAATTTTTCCCAATTCCAATTCCCAAAGTACAATAAAAAATTGGAAAAAATGTTTTTCCATACTTTGTTATATATGGTTGTTTTTGTAAATTTTGGAAGTTTCAGAAAAATAATCTAACAAACTTAAAAATTTGTTTATAACAAATTGGTGAGTCAATAAACAATGGAATTGTTGATAAAAAAAATAATTTTTTGATACTTTATAGAGGACTGTCAATTATGATTTTTAGAGGAAAAATAATTCCTCTACTAATTATTTAAACAATAGAAATATAAAAAAAACTATTTTAAACAATTAAAAATTGTTATTAAGGACATTTTTTTTCTCAAAAATCATAATATTTGTAATATAGTGAAGTTGTGAAAAAATTTTCTTCAAAAATATTGAAACAATCAATTTTTTTAAAAAAATTTAAAAAGGGAAAAACAAATCAATTTGTATCTTGTATTAATAAAAAAACGATAATATGATGATTAAGGAAAAAACATTTTTTTTAACAACATAACTTGGATTTTTTAGTTTTTGTTCAAGTACAAAAATTATTATAAACAAAGAATGAATATTTTTTTAACTTTTATGGCGTGCTCTTGTTGAGTATGTATACAGTGCTTCGCCCTCCCTCCCCCTCTTATTTTTGGAACGATTATACAAAAACAAGTGAAATTTGGAAACTGAATATTAAAGGTTGTAAACTTCCCTACTAGTGATGATAGATGACGAAATCGTCAAAGATGACGTCACAAGGACATTGTGTCCAATAATTTCAAATGGAACCCTACGGCAAGCGACACCTCTTTTGAAAAGTATCGAAAAAACCTATTCAATGATACTAATTTTGTTTGTGTTTATGGCACTTTTAATGGCTCATTAGTAAACATTAAAATTCAAATTCCATTCAGTATGATATTAATTACAGATTTAAGAATCAGTATCTACTTAAAGAAATTGCTCGAAGTGACCTCCATTTACTTCTTAACAGTGAAATATCCTTTTTTTAAACTCTTCTCGTACTTTTGCAAATGTGTCTGCGGAAACAGCCTTACATTCTGCAACAATACGTTGTTTTAAAACGTCAATAATGTCAGGTTCAGTGGCGTAAACCTTCGATTTAAGGTACCCCCACAGAAAAAAATACAAAGGTGTGAGGTCCGGTGATAGAGCTGGCCATTCCGTTGAACCTCGTCGTCCAATCCATCTACCACGATACTCCTCATCCAAATACCGTCATACTGCACCGTAATAGTGTGGAGGAGCACCATCCTGTTGGAATGTTATTTACAAATTGCCGAATTCATCTGGATTATCTTCCAAAATTTCAAGGATTAACGGTTCTATTGCGTTTTGCAACAGCTCCAGGTAAACCTCACCAGTTGAATTAGTACTTAAAAAAGAGGCCCAACGATGTGGTTTCCCAGGATACCTGCCAAACATTCACCTTCTTGGAAATTGGGTATGTGTTTCACGAAACAGGTGAGGATTTGCGTCACTCCAATACCTCACATTCTGTGTATTTACATTTCCATTCAGATAGAAAGTACTTTCATCACTAAAAGAAATTGTTTTGACATAGTCCGGCTGTTGGTTAATTTTAGTTTCCATATTTTCACAAAATTCTAGTCTGGGTCGTCGTCTGATAGTTGATGAACCATTTTTAATTTGTATGGATGAAATTTGTTTTTTTTCAACACCCTGTGTACTGTACTTCGACTGACTTCACAGGTAGATGCAACGTGAGTTGTTGAAGAAGTAGGATTAACTATTACTTCTGCCAGTATATCAATTTTTTTCTCATTAGAAATTTGTGGTCTGCCAGATCGTTTCGCATCATTAATACTACCCGTTGTTTCAAACTTACGAAGAAGCTCCCTTAAATAAGTCCTCGAAACGGGGCGATCGGGAAACCTCTCATTAAAAATGCGTTCTGCTGCATTGATATTTTGTCCAGTTTCACCAAGAATTAGGATCGCTGCTACTTTATCACCTAAAGCACGTACTATTTCGCTTCTTGAAGCACTTAAACGTTCGGCTCACAACAGTTTAACAAATTATTGAAATGTACAGAAATAATAAAAGTAACAAAAGCTGCTAAAACAGTTAAACATTCGATCAACAATACACAAATTATTGAATGTACAAAAACGTCGAATTAGGGAGACTAACAAATACGTCAGCTTCTTTGACAACTATCCAGAGGCGGAGCTTGAATTTTGAATTTTAGTATTAACTGATTTAATTCATCACAACCTTGCGTTTTTGAAAAGCGAGTTGCCAAAACTGCCATAAACACAAACAAAATTAGTATCAGTGAATAGGTTTTTTCGATACCTTTTAAAAGAGGTGTCGCTTGCCGTAGGGTTCCATTTGAAATTATTGGGCACAATGGCCTTGTGACGACATCTTTGACGTTTTCGTCATCTATCATCACTAGTAGGGAAGTTTACAACCTTCAATATTCAGTTTCCAAATTTCACTTGTTTATGTATAATCGTTCCAAAAATAAGAGGGGGGGAGTGGACTTTTGAGAAGCACTGTATAAAAAAGGCTCTACGAAGCGGAACATTTTTACGACAATAATTTAAACATTTTTTTAAATTTACAATTAAGACAGAAGTTCGAGAAAATTTTGTTAATTAACAATCGTTTAACTTGTTGAAAAATTTATTTTGAGTAAAATTTCCAACGGGAATGAATTATTTATAGTGTTCAGAATACAAAATTTTTTTTTTAAATTTAAAAAAAAACATATTTATTACCTTAAATAAATTAATTAATGTGTCGTACTCGCTTTTGACGCCGCGCGCGAAACCTGAAAATGTCGCGCGGAGACCCATTTTCAGCGTTAAATTAAAATTATAAATAATTGAGATAGAGTTCAGGGGAGAGGGTTTATTGGAAATTTTCTCCTCTTTCAGGATCTTATTTTGAAATTTCTTAAATATTAATAGTTTATGAAATATTGGCAAAAAACGAAATGCCATTTTTTTTCATCTTCAATTGTTTATAACGTTTGCAATTTTTTATGTGCTAATACACGCTTTTGGCACATTTTCTAGGCGTTATTCCGGATCCAATGAGCTATCACACATGATTTTAAGAGCAGTATCTCTATTTTGGACCATTTTCAACTTGTCGATTAGACTATGTGTTGAAAAAATAGACGGACCTTCAGTGTAGCACGGTGCATCACTCCGCAGCTAACGAAACAACTTATTTTTTGTGCTTTGACCACATAACTATATTATAGTTCTGTAGCTTTGACAAAACAAACACAAGTGACACGTGGAATTTCTATCAGTTTCAGTTTATGCGTGGCATAGCGTCAATTTACGAATAGTCGCGTGGAAGTTGAAAGTCGAGCGAGCAGTCTAGATAGAGTCTAGCAGTCACATCATCATTAACCAATTTATTCTGTAGTGGTCTAGTCAGTTGAAATTGTGTGTTAAAATACGCATTGAAATAATGTCCAAATCAATAAATAAAGGCTTCACCAAGGAAGAAGAATTATTTTTACAAGATTTTAGTAGAAATGTATCTACCAAATCATCGGCTCTATTTTATGGTAATGCCCCGATTGTTTTCACCTTGCCCATTTGGTTAATCTGGAGAATACATATGATATGATTGATATTTATTCCTCACTGATACTTTTTGCTGTTGTGACTGCTGTTTCCACTTATCTTCTGGCCATGGCGTACAGAAACACCAAATTCACATTGAAACATAAAATCGCTGTTGAAAGAGAGGACGCTGTTACCAGGGATTTGTCCAAGAAATTGGCTGACGACAAGAAAATGAGTAAGAAGGAAAAGGACGAGAGTATTATGTGGAAGAAAAATGAGGTTGCTGATTTCGAAGCCACCACATTCTCAATATTCTACAATAATGCCTTATTCTTGGCTATTGTTATCCTAGCCAGTTTCTATTTACTCCCGTCATTCACACCTGCTGTAAACTACACCGTATCTATTGGGACAACTGCTGGATTCCTGGCGCTTCTATCAACTGGCTCACACTAAAATATATGAATGTCATCAATTGAATGTTGCATTACATTTGTTTCTTATTTATTACTGTAATTTTATATTTTTAATAAATAATGTTCATTATCATTCACATTTACAAGAAATTTCATTTCACTGAATTGATTCGATCCTATCTGAGTAATTTTTAATCACGAAACATTTAATTTCATATTTCAGCATCAACACGTTGACTGCCGTCGAAAAAATTACCATCCAGGCCACCGATCCCAAAGATAGTTTTGTATGTCATAGACCGAGATGGTGGTGCGGTCGAAATAAGTTTCATGGTCAAATAGACCACACTGGCCTGTAAGAGAATTTTTTTCTCGGTCTATATGTTAATATATATATATATATATATATATATATATATATATATATATATATATATATATATATATATATGTTGACGTGTTAATATCCTAGTCATGTGCCATATCGCTCTACTCACTAGATTCTGGTTAGGTTCTAAAATGTAATTTCCATGGAAACCCTATAGTATCATTAACACTATGAGCGAGAAAAAATCGTATTGTTGGGACCGGAGTTTTTTTTCTAATAAGCCCTAATTTTGTCAATAAAAATGTCAATACTATTGAATTTGTGCAGGAAAACAATTTAGACAGCTGATTTAAAACAAAAAGAGGCATTACATGGATGCCTCCCGGTATGCTACAAAAAATATGACCATTTGGACCGTGTAGTGTTTCTTTTTTTTTTTAAATAATGCTACCAAAATATTCAGTTGGAATGATGGATGTATGCAGTCAATTATTTAATTTCCAAAAATTTTAAAAAAATTTTGAATTTTTCCAACCTACAAACAGCGATGTACCCTTGGGACCGGGCGTTTTTGTAATATACTATATATCTATATATATATATATATGAATATATATTTATATATATGAATATATACATATATATATATATATATAGATATTATGATAAATATATATATTGCGTTGATTGCGGTTCGTTTCTATTTTATTTAATATTTGTTTATTTTCTTCCACAACCAGACATCATAACAAAATATATAGTTTTTTTGTTTTACTGTTTTTACAATTTTTTTGCTATTTTCAAAATCTTTAAACTAGTTCCCCTTTGAATTTAATTTAATATATATTGACAAATGAATACCCATATAAATATTTAATATCTTCGGCTATGCATTTCACCTTCTTTTCATCCACTCTTTCACCTTATTTCTTTCGCCTCAGCTAACTCAATCGGTACGCCTATGGAATCTCAGAAGTCGGTTCCACTGTGGAGCCCTCTGGTCGTTCTTGAAGTAAATTTCAGAAAATGGCAATTTATTGTTGCTCAAACATTTAATAATAATGCAGAAATTCATCAAAATAATAATTTCCTTTATTCAGGAAAACTTACTAGTACCTATTCTGCGATAAGTAACCTAATTAGTGCTTCTTAGCAAATATATACAGGAAATTTCAAGTTATGTGATACTAAAAATTAAATTTAACCTTGTTTTATAGGTTATGTGGTCAATATAGTAATTCATGAAAAGTTCTATCAAAAAGGGTTCTTTGAAAGTTTCAATTCAATTGCACTGTAGTAACTTTTTATGGTTTCAAAAAATACCTGTGACTTCTTGTAACGAGAATGTTCAGTGTTTCGGATTCCTCCCGTTCTTGGAAACTGCAGCGCCTTTGTCGACTGTGACTTTGCCTCGTACTGGTAAATCTCCAATGAAAAAAAAAGGTAAGATTAACTCTGCATCTGGGATCTTTTATCTGCTATTGTTCTTTATAGTATTTCCCATATTGTCTTGTCAAATAACTGTTTTTCTAATACATATTAATTGAGTTTTCAAAATTTCAATTTTCTCCATTTGGTTCTTCCAAAATTATTTTTCTGTTCTCTCTCGCTTTGCTTGTTGATTTATCTCCCTAGATACCGACATCCTTTGTTTCCTTCTCGAATTTTCGATTTTCACGCACTTTCTTTTTGCACTTTTCATTATTTTCACTTTTTGACAGTTTCTATTTACGAAACATTACATACTATTTACAAGACATGTAAAAATCATTCTTTTGACGTTTCAGCTTTTCATATTTCCAAAATTCCTAATTTTGCATCAAGATCTTTCCTGTCATCTCATTGGCTATTGTGTTCAGATCCAATTTCATGTACAGAATGTTCGAAATTTTAACATTTTGTTATCTGCTTGTGCTCAAAAATATATTAGTAAAATTTCCTCTAGTTTTTCTCTCATTAATGTATTTTTTCTTTAAGTTTATTTTCCATTTTATGTTATTTTATTCAAATGTTTCTGAAACAGTATCTATCAAAAAATATGTTTATTTAAACTTTTTGTTCCCTAACTTACCTGTTAAATTTGTTAAACCTACAATTAATTAATCCCTAATTTTTTTTTTTATTATTTATCTCTACTTCTATGGAAATGTATTTGTTTCATTACTACAAGCATATATATTATCTCAAATATTTCTTGTTCAAAATGCCTACTAATATTTCCTACAATTTCTTCCTTTCTCATGATAGGATCTAGATATTGGGCCATTGCAAACATCTGTATTGCATAATTATTATAATTATAATAGATTTCATTGTATCTTCTAAAATTTTAATTTTTTCCTGATTTTGATTTTGATTTTAGTTACTGTTTTCTTTTTTATTGAAAATTTCATTCTCTACTGTGATGAATTTCATATGTGTATCTTTTTGTTGAGTATCAATCTTTTTATTAACATATTTATGTCTTTCTTTCCTTTTTTTTTTGTTGTCTTTTATTTGTTTATAATTTTTTTCCACATGATTATTGATAGTGGATATTTCTTGAGTTATAGCTACATAAAATTCTTCATTATTTTGTCCTATTCTTGTTTCTAATTGTTTGTGCATTTGTAAAAATTCTTCTTTATTTTGTTCAGATTTCGTTTGCATTTTGTTATCCATCCTTTCCATATTTTCTTTCACATTTTATCTCAATCGTTCTTCCATACATGCTGTGTTTTCTTTCAACTCTTTTATTTCATTTTTCAAACTTTCTTTCATTTCATTCTTAATATTTCCCATTTTTTTCCATCCTTTCCTCCATTCCTCCCATACTTTCTCTCATTCCATCATTCATTCTTTCTATTTTCTCTTCCATTCTTTGCTGAGTTTTTTTTTAAATCCTCTTTTATACTTTCATTTCATTTTTCATTTCTTTCATTTCATTTTTCATACTTGCTGACTTTTTATCCATTTTCTCTTCCATTCTTACTGAATTTTCATTCATTCTTTCCATTTCATGTTTCATACTTGCTGTGTTTTCTTTTAATAATTCCATTATTTGTTGTGAGTGACTGTCCATTTCTGTCCTTTCACTTTGTGTTTCACTCCCTCTCACTGTACTACTCTCTCCTTGTTCCTGATCACCTCTCTCTCTCTACCTTCTGCACCTTCTTCCAAACCAACCTTCTCACCATCTCTCAAATCCATTTCCTCAACACTTATACAAATATGTCAATGCAAAAATTCTAAAATGTCAATTTTTTTTATTTTCCCTGTATAATATTATTTAACTTTGAAAAATATTTTTGTTTTCATGGTTTCATGGTTTTCATTTTTTTTATGGAATTTACATTTGCTTCTAATTATTATTTTGGCAATTCAGCTCACAAATATATTCGCACCGCGTTGGGTGCCAGTTGTTATGATGCGTTGATTGCGGTTCATTTTTATTTTATATTTATTATTTATTTATTTACTTTTCACAACCAGACATCATAACAAAATAAATAATGTTTTTGTTTTTTTTGTTTCGATATGTTTTTACTATGTTTTTTCTATTTTCAAAATCTTTGAAATTTAAATATATATTGACTAATGAATACCCATATAAATAGTTAATATCTCCGGATATGCATTTTACCTTCTTTCCATCCACTCTTTTACCTTATTTCCTTCACCTCAGCTAACCCAATCGGTACGCCTATGGAATCTCAGAGGTCGGTTCTACTTTGTAGCCCTCTGGTAGTTCTTGAAGTAAATTTCAGAAAATTGCAATCCATTGTTGCTCAAACATTTAATAATAATGCAGAAATTCATCAAAATAATAATTTCCTTTATTCAGGAAAAACTAACTACTACCTATTCTGCGATAAATAACCTAATTAGTGCTTCTTAGCAAATATATACAGGAAATGTGGAGTTATGTGATACTAAAAATGAAATTTAACCTAGTTTTATAGGTTATGTGGTCAATATAGTAATTCATGAAAAGTTCTATCAAAAAGGGTTCTTTGAGGGTTTTAATTTAATTGCACTCTAGTAACTTTTTATGGTTTCAAAAAATACCTGTGACTTCTTGTAACGAGAATGTTCAGTGTTTCGGATTTCTCCCGTTGTTCTTGGAAAATGCAGCCCCTTTGTCGACTGTGACTTCGCCTCGTACTGGTAAATCTCCAATGAAAAAAAAGGTAAGATTAACTCTGCATCTGGGATCTTTTATCTGCTATTGTTCTTTATAGTATTCCCCATATTGTCTTGTCAAATAACTCTTTTTCTAATACATATTATTTGAGTTTTCAAAATTTCAAGTATCTTCATTCGGTTCTTCCAAAATTATTTCTCTGTTACCTCTCGCTTAGCTTGTTGATTTCTCTCCCTTGATACCAACATCCTTTGTTTCCTTCTCGAATTTTCGATTTTCACGCACCTTTTTGTTGCACTTTCTATCATTTTCACCTTTTTGACAGATTTTATTTACGAAACATTACATACTATTCACAAGACATGTAAAAATAATTCTTTTGACGTTTCTGCTTTTCATATTTTCAAAATTCTAATTTTGCATCAAGTTCTTTCCTGGCATCTTTGGGGTTCCAATTTTTAACATTTTGTTATCTGCTTGTGCTCAAAAATATATTAGTAAAATTTGGTTTCTAATTTTTAAAATTCCAATTCTTGTAATATTGAAAACATGTTTATTTCAAACATAGGTATCGATTAATATTATATAAGGTTCCAGAAAAATGGTAGAATCTTCAGAAAAACTGTAAAATAACATAGCAAAGATTACTAAATACGATTTTTTTTTTATTTATGGGTTTTTTTATTTATAATTCTCATTTCAACTCTTTAAATATCTAACGTACTTCTAAACATAACAATATATATATATATATATATATATATATATATATATATATATATATACCGGGTGACAACGTATTCTTTAGACAAACTATGGTTTCCAGAGTTCTGAGGATATGAGATCAAAACTTGGCAGGAGTGTTGGGTTCAGGAATTGGAAAAAAATCAATATTTCATACTATCCCATCACTTCCGGTTTTACCGGAAACGACCCCAACTTGGGCATTTCAAATGGAACAACCTGTATATATGAGTACGATCACATAGTTTTAAGATGAAAAATTGGTACATTTGATTTTTTCAGGAGAATTTTTATTTTATCTCATTAGCAGGTAGATTATATCTCAAATGATGTTTCTACATCATGAAAATCTACTCTAAAAGGATTATTGCACACTGCACAGATTCATAGCAGGTAAAAAGTATGGCTTCAATAGAATAATAGATACATTTGAAATATGTGACTTAGGATAATTTTTTTCGTTATAAAATCGTATCGAATCTCAAATTATGAATTTTGCCTTGCTGAAAATATTGTATTGAAGTCTAGATAAATTTATAGGGCCGTTGCTGGCGCGCGTACATTTGGGTCTCCCGCCTTGGGCGGCCAAAAGAAATATTAAATATGAAATGTCATATACCGGGTGTCAACGTATTCTTTAGACAAGCCATGGTTTCCAGAGTTCCGAGGGTATGAGATTCAAACTTGGCAGGGGTGTTGGATTCAATAACATTTTTTTTTTCAATATTACATGCTCTCCCATCACTTCCCGTTTTACCGGAAACGACCCTAACTTGGGAATTTCAAATGGTACATCCTATTTCCGTTTCTGGATTCTAGGGATGATTCTGAGTACGATCACATATAGTTTTGAGACGAAAATTTGGTACAGTTGATTTTTCAGAATAATTTTTATTTTTGCATCTAGAGTGCGTTGGACTTTAACCAATCTGATGGACATGACTGATGAGAAAGAATATTAGGTATATGACTGGAATTACGACCAGATTGGAAATCGCTCATCAATATGCTGTGGAACAAAATTGAAAGAGGAACCAGATTCATAACTTCAATTTCACAATAAGGTAGGTAGGTATAATTATTTTGCTAATAAATAATTTTTAAATAAGGCAAACATTTCTTGATGAATCGCTCTGTATAAGTATATTATATCGTTATATTTTTCGATAACGCAAACACCTCCTGGTAGGTCTACTCGTCAGTTTCGGAAACGAACAGTGCTCACTTAATTTTCAGATTTATTCCATTCTCACCACAGAATTCTCATTGTTTGGTAAAAACTTTAAAAATCAAAAGTGTGCTATGGAAACAATAATAACTTTGACAAGTAAGAAATTAGTGTTCATCAATAACCTAATAAGTTCGTATACCTAGTGTGCTTTAGGTCATCAAATTTTTCAACAAACATGTATACAAGAGATGAAAAACTGGACATGCCAATAATTTATGAGGCATGCAAAAAAAATTTAAGGAACGCAGCAACTTTGCACGTATACTGAAAGCTGAACGGTATCCCAACATTCATGTTTTCATTATTTCCCCGTTATGGAGAAACAACTCAATTAAGAAACTTCCAACCATTAGGAAATTATCCATGAGCTACAAATTAGTCAGCCTGCCCGATCACCTGATATTTTAGTCTTTTTTGTTGGGGTTATGTGAAAAAACGAGTGTTTCATACACCACGCGCCTCAAATATTATACAAAATCGTATTCGTGGTATTATGGGTCGTTTTTTTTGTTGGAATGGAGTATGAACTTTTATGTGAAAATTGATGGTTTTTAATTTCATTCAATCTTCTCACCATAGCATATACTTGATGAGCGATATTGGTATCCCAATTTTCTCACAATTTTTCGGCAAATAAGTAATAAGGTAGTGTTTTAAGATTGTTATCCATCCGACTTTCGATTCGAAAACATCAATATGGATTCGTTGGGAAAATTAGAATCAAGGAATGTGTGTCTAATAAATGTCATTAGAATTAACTTTTTTTACAATTAGTGTTTTTGAAAATATCAAATCGCCCTATTTTTCTACCCTTAAGGGTAACAATTTTTTTCAATTTCAAATGGAACCCAGCTTCAAAGTATATCCTATCCAATGAAAGAAGAATAATCGTAATTAAACTACTCTGTGAAAAGTTATGCGTGATCATACTTAAAAAAAAAATACGCGTTGACTAGAGAACCTCCTCCTATTTGATTTCGTCGGTTAAAAAAATATACGCGTCGACTAAAGAATTTCCTCCTTTGTGATTTCGTCGGTTAAAAAATTATTACTCCTTTCCAACAAAAAAAAACCCATAATACCACGAAATGTTTGAGGCGGTGTATGAAACACACGTTCTTTCACATAACCCCACACAAAAAAGTGTAAAATATCAGGTGATTGGGCAGGCTGTCTAATTTGTAACTCATGGATAATTTCCTAGCGGTTGGGAGTTTCTCAACTGAGTTGTTTCTCCACAACGGGGAAATAATGAAAACATGGATGTTGGGATATCTTTCAGCATACGTACAAACTTGCTGCGATTCTTGAATTTTTTTGCATGCCTCATAAATTAATAGCATGTCCAGTTTTTTATCGCTTGTATACAAGTTTGTTGAAAAATTTGATGACCTAAGCCACACTAGGTATACGAGCTTATTAGTTATTGATGAACACTAATTTCTTACTTGTCAAAATTATTATTGTTTCCATAGCACACTTTAATTTTTTTTGTTTTTACCAAACAATGAGAATTCTGTGGTGAGAATGGAAATAAATCTGGAAAATTAAGTGAGCACTCTGTTCGTTTCCGAAACTGATGAGTAGACCTACCAAGAGATGTTTGCGTTGGAAAAATGGAAAGGAAAAATATAACGATATAATATATTTATACAGAGCGTTTCATCAAGACATGTTTGCCTTATTTAAAAATTGATTTATCAGCAAAATAATTATACCTACCTACCTTATTGTGAAATTGAAGTTATGAATCTGGTTCCTCGTTCAATTTTGTATCCACAACATACTTGATGAGCGATTTACCCCAATTTCCTCATAATTTTTCGACAAATAATTAGTGTATTAGGATTGTTATCCATATGATTTTCGATTCGAAACCATCAATGGATTCGTCGTGAAAGTTAGAATCTAGATGTTGTCATTTTCACAATTAGTGGTTTTGGAAATATGAAACCGCCACGGATACACAAATAGGTTGAAAAACTGTCAAATACCTAATATTTTTTATCATCATTCATGTCCATCAGATTGGTTAGAGTCCAACGCATTCTAGATGCAAAAATAAAAATTATTCTGAAAAATCAAGTGTACCAAATTTTCGTCTCAAAACTATGTGATCGTACTCAGAATCATGCCTAGAATCCAAAAACGGGAAATACGTAGGATGTACCATTTGAAATTCCCAAGTTGGAGTCGTTTCCGGTGAAACCGGAAGTGATGGGAGAGTATGAAATATTGAAAAAAAAATTAATTCTTGAATCCAACACCCCCGCCAAGTTTGAATCTCAATTGGTGTGAAGTTATCCATAGATTTCTAGCCACACATGCTGACGTAGTGGAAAATTAAAATCTGTGGCTGGGTTACATATTTATCAGCACCCGGACTAAAAATCTATGGCCGGAAATATTCAACATACATATGCGATCTGGAATTCAGCAGCTTTCGATATCATCATGATATCAGTTGCTATCAAACCTGGAATCATGCCAATTTATATTATGAAAGGGACCTCTTAAGATGACGTCACTTTTCTACAGAAATGTTTCTGTCACTAACAGACCTTTTGATCAAATGATTTTTTTCAATAAGGATCGCGTCATTTCTTCACAACCTTCGTTAAATCAGTACCACAAGAGGTGCGCTTATGAAAATTATGAGAATTATAGAATTCCAGGTTGATTACCGTGATGGAATCGTTTTTCTTGTCACCCTTACAGTTTTCGCGAAAATGATTTTATTATCGAGTAACAATAATTCTTTACACCCCTTGTGAAATCCAAACCACAGAAACAACAAGATTTGCGTTCATGAAAATAATTCCAATCATGAAGAATTTGATGATGTTCACCGTAGTGGAATCGTTTTTCTTGTCACCCCCACAGTTTTCGAGAAAATGATTTTTTTATCGGGCATCGTCAATTCTTTACATCCCTCGTAAAATCAGAATCCCACGATGTGCGTTGATGAAAATCATACGAGTTATAGAGAATTTCATGCTGATTGTGGTAATGGAATTGTTTTTCTTGTCACCCATACAGTTTTCGCGAAAAAGATTTTTTTATCGAGTAACAACAATTCTTTACACCCCTCGTAGAATCCGAACCCCATGATGTGCGTTCATGGAAATCATATAAATTATAGAGAATTTTATGCTTAATGTCGAAAGGGAATCGTTTTCCTTGTCACTCTTACAGTTTTGTGGAAAATGATTTTTTTATCGAGTAACAATAATTCTTTACACCCCTTTTAAAATCCAAACAACAAGATTTGCGTTCATGATAATAATTCCAATCATGAAGAATTTGATAATGTTCACCGTAGTGGAATCGTTTTTCTTGTCACCCCCACAGTTTTCGAGAAAATGATTTTTTTATCGGGCATTGTCAATTCTTTACATCCCTCGTAAAATCAGGATCCCACGATGTGCGTTGATGAAAATCATACGAGTTATAGAAAATTTCGTGCTGATTGTGGTGATGGAGTTGGTTTTCTTGTCACCCATATAGTTTTCGCGAAAATGATTTTTTTATCGAGTAACAACAATTCTTTACACCCCTCGTAAAATCCGAACCCCATGATGTGCGTTCATGGAAATCATACAAATTATAGAGACTTTTATGCTTAATGTCGAAGTGGAATCGTTTTCCTTGTCACTCTTACAGTTTTCGAAAAAATGTATTTTTTCATCGAGTAACAACAATTCTTTATACCCCTCGTAAAATCCGAACCTCAGAATGTGCGATAATGAAAATCATACAAATTATAGAGAATGTAATGCTCAATGTCGTAGTGGAATCGTTTTCCTTGTCACCCTCACAGTTTTGTGGAAAATAGTTTTTCGAGTAACAATAATTTTTACACTCTGAAATCAAACAACAAGATTTGCGTTCATGAAAATAACCCTCATCATGGAGAATTTGATGAGTTCACCGTAGTGGAATCGTTTTCTTGTCACCCCAGTTTTCGAGAGAAGGATTTTTCATCGGGCACTCAATTCTTCATATCCTCGTAAATCAGAATCAGATGCGTGATGAAAATAACGAGTATAAGAATTCTGCTGATTGTGGTAGTGGAATTGTTTTCTGTCACCATACAGTTTTCGGAAAATGATTTTTTTATCGAGTAACAACAATTCTTTTCACCCCTTGTAAAATCCGAACTCCATGATGTGCGGTCATGAAAATAACCCCAATGATTCTCATCAACGCACATCGTGGGATTCTGATTTTACGAGGGATGTAAAGAATTGACGATGCCCGATAAAAAAATCATTTTTTCGAAAACTGTGGGGGTGACAAGAAAAACGATTCCACTACCACAATCAGCATGAAATTCTCTATAACTCGTATGTTTTAATGAACGCACATCATGGGTTCGGATTTACGAGGGTGTAAAGATTGTTGTTACTCGATAAAAAATCATTTTCGGAAACTGTATGGGTGACAAGAAAAAATTCCACTACCACAATCAGCATGAAATTCTCTATAACTCGTATGTTTTACATCAACGCACATCGTGGGATTCTGATTTTACGGGGGATGTAAAGATTGACGATGCCCGATAAAAAAATCATTTTTTCGAAAACTATTGGGGTGACAAGAAAAACGATTCCACTACGGTGAACATCATCAAATTCTTCATGATTGGGGTTATTTTCATGAACGCACATCTTGTGGTTTGGATTTTACAAGGGGTGTAAAGAATTATTGTTACTCGATAATAAAACCATTTTCGCGAAAACTGTAAGGGTGACAAGAAAAACGATTCCATTACGGTAATCAACCTGAAATTCTATAATTCTCATAATTTTCATAAACCTTGGTTTTGAAGAACTGACGCGATCCCCATTGAAAAAAATCGTTTGATCAAAAGGTCTGTTAGTGACAGAAACATTTCTGTAGAAATGTGACGTCATCTTAAGAGGTCCCTTTCATAATATAAATTGACATGATTCCAGGTTTGATATCGACTGATATCATGATGATATCGAAAGCTGCTGAATTCCAGATCACATATGTATGTTGAATATTTCCGGCCATAGATTTTTAGTCCGGGTGCTGATAAATATGTAACCCAGCCACAGATTTTAATTTTCCACTACGTCAGCATGTGTGGCTAGAAATCTATGGATAACTTCACACCAATTAAATCTCATACCCTCGGAACTCTGGAAACCATGGCTTGTCTAAAGAATACGTTGACACCCGGTATATAACATTTCATATATAGGTAATAGAGCTTCTTTTTTTTGGCCGCCCAAGGCGGAAGTCCCCAATGTACGCGCGCCAGCAACGGCCCTATAAATTTATTTAGACTTTTTTACAATATTTTCAGCGAGAGAAAATTCATAATTTGTGATTCGATACAATTTTATGACGAAAAACAAAATAATCCCAAGTCGCATATTCCAAATGTATAATCTATTATTCTATTGAAGCCATACTTCTTACCTGCTATGAATCTGGCATGGAAGGGCAGGGTAATTATCCTCATCAATATGCAATAATCCTTTTAGAGTAGATTTTCATGATGTAGAAATATCATTTAAGGTAGGTATTATCTACCTAGTAATGAGGTTGAGAGAGATTATACACTGTTAATGTGACCTATAAAGGGTAGGTACAGTTCAGATGGAACATCAATTTCAGTTGACCAGTGAATTCGAAAGGTTATTGTGATAAATTAAGTGTGTTAAAGAATACTATTCTAGTTAGACAAAATATGGTAAGTTTTTAAATATTTTATTTGAAATGAACTCGATATTTTTTCGTTCCTTATTTTCTGAACATATATATATATATATATATATATATATATATTTATCTATTTGGATATATTTGTAGATTGGAGATTCGTTTGTCTTTTATATGAGGTCCAAGCAATATTTTCTTCTAGAATTTGCTAGGCAAACATTGACATTCAATATCCTTTGAATTCGATGAACATAAACCACAGACAAAAAAAATCCTGAATTGTTACTCATGTACCTCATTAATATTTGAGCAACAGGTCCATATATTCATTTAATAATATACTCTGCGAAGTTTGATCATGATTGATTGAAAAAAGTGGAAAATATATTGTCGTGAATAAAACCTCTTTCTCTTCAATTCGTTTATTACGACAAAACGGTTCGTTTTTGGTAAATCTGAAAAATAAATCGGTCAATATCCACAAGGCAATGACAATTTTTATGTATTCGATAACGATGGATCGCCTAAATTTTGAGTAAATATCATGATATATCACAGGTTTTTGTCAAGTTATCTCAAAATACTTTTTTTCTCATTGATAAACCAATAAGATTTAATTCTTTCGTTGCATATCTTCATTCAAAAAACATTGAATGTCTCAGCTATACTTTTCGTTTTTGCCAAAGAATTCCGCAATGGGGGTTACTGATATGTAAAATTAATAAAATCGGCGATTAATAATTCGCTGCCTCATTATAATTCATTCCATTCGAAATATTCGACCCAATCTATTGTGATATGTTAAAGTGAGTTTTTACAGCACGTAAAATAAAATAAGGTAGAATAAGAAATAATAATTTTCAGAGGTTTATAGAGCTGAGTAAATTAATGTAAAAAGTAAGAGGCTGTCAATCGAAATTTGGGATTTTATGTTGAGGTTAACCTCAATTTCAATGATGTATACTGGTCCCTGTTATTGTTTATTAATAAAAAATAAGCTTCTGTTGACAACACTAACAATATAATGAAATTTTCTCATCTGACATTATTGGCCAAAAACGAAATTCAAATAAATGGCCCTGAACACCCATTTTCCAGTTATGAAAACAAAAACATATACTAGGACTGAATAGCTATTATATAATGTCCATCTATCATCAACTTTCGTCAATTTGTCTAAATCATTCGATCAGTATGTACATATGCCTAACACCTAGTCAAAGTAAAATAAAATAAAAGATCAAAGTTAACCATTACATTAATTTACTCAGCTGTATAAACACTCTGAAAATTATTATTTCTTATTTTACTTTATTTAATTTCTCATTTTATTTCACGTGCTGTATAAACTCACTTTTACTCTTCATGAACAATAAAATACATGTGACAAGAGAACTCGGGTAATGTCAATCTCCTCATATGAAATAGAAATTCGAATGACATTTAAATTCCTCTCGAATTTAATTGTGACTTTGATGTGCATGACAGTGGAGTACAATATATATTTAATCGATAAATGAATGAAACAACATTTATACTAGACTTCGATATCTGCGACATCATGTTAAAAAGTCCAACAGAAAAGAAACGGCATTCAGTTCATTTATGGACAATTCAACATTCACTATATATCACAGTCGCTATGGCCTCCAAGTGGCATTCATATGCAACTCGCATTTTATTGTATCATTGATGTCCGCGGTGAAGTATGGAATCTGTTTCAGTATGTATATGGTAAGAAAACGGAAAATACAGTAGCCGATTAACTGAAATTTGGCAGGGCATAATTATTTTACAAATTATAATGGGGGCTCCAATAAAGAGACGAGTTTTGTGTTAGGTGGGTTCCTTTGGAAATTGGTATTTGGGGTTTTCGGGGTCGGATTATAATTTTTTAAAAATTTGGAATGACGGATCATTATCATTGAAGATTATAGAAAAATGTCCATGGATTCTTCATGGAATAAAGATTCGATACACGGAGTTGGTTTTTTTTAATTGTCGGTTGAATAGAAAATGCCAACATACTACTTCTGCTCAATCTGTGTACAAAAAAGGTTTGGTGTGAATGTAATTTTTTTTATTTGGTGATTTGATGTTAAGACTGAAAATATTTTTAATTTTGTTGTTTTTCACAGTTTTATTATTGTCTTGTCTATAGTTGTACCTTGTCCTAGATACAATGAAATGCGTTTTTATAGTGTTCAACTTATTATTCGTGTTTTATAAGAACTTGAATTTTGTTCTTGTATCACGAAACAAAGATTTATTTTGAAACTTTATTTTAACCACGAAACTAACAGATTCTACGAATCGATTACTGTATATATTTTATAAGTGATCGATTTGCCATTATATGATACAACCAATCATATGAAATACAGGAATGACAAATTGATCACTTATAAAATATATACCATATCAATCATATAAAAGTAACACATTTAAAAAACCCGCCTCATCTCAATCGGTAACTGAAGATAAATCTGTTTTACCAACTGTACTAACTTAGTTCGGCCAGTCTAAACGTGGTGCCAACTTTTACTGCAGGCTTGACAAATCTTCTTATTTTCAGGTTCTCTATGGGTAGCCCTTACGAATATCTGTACACACCCAGAGGAACTTGAATCATACACAATTGATTTTTTTAAAGACATTTGACAAGAAGCCACAGACCAGATAGGTGATCTGTGCAAGAAGCTTTATTTGCTGATCTGCTGTATAAACCAGTATAGTATAAACATTCCTCTTTTATCAGTGGAAGATTTGTTATTCGTTTTGAGAGAAAAATGGGACGTAGAAAGTCGAAAAGGAAGCCAGCCCCAAGAAAAAAGAACATTGTGCCGTTAGACATTCAATTCAATTGTCCATTCTGTAACCACGAAAAATCCTGTGATGTCTTAATGTAAGTTATAATTTTCCTCCATCCAATACTTTGTTTTTGTCCTCTGAAATAGTATTTGAATTGATGAATATGTGACTTATTTGATCATATGAGTTTTTTTGGGGCCTCAAGGATAGTGTACTTGTTACAATAGAAAGAAAACACTATCATATAATGATATAGGACCATTGTAAATGAACTGCTGAGCTTACAAGGATGAAGGGAACCAAACAAGCATTATCCTTGTATTTACCATTTTTTTTTTCAAATGGCTTCCAGATAAATACCAGAAAATTCAACGCTCCATATTTCATTGTAGGTCATAGATCTCCCAGGTTGCTGGATATTTCCGAAATATTATAATTATTCAATTGGTGTGTAGTTACCAATAGATTTCCAGACACACATGCTGACATAGTGGAAAATTAAAATCTATGGCTGGGTTATATATTTATTAGCACCCGGACTAAAAATCTGTGACTGGAAATATTCAACATACATATGGGATTTGGAATTCAACAGCTTTCGATATCATCGTGATATCAGTCGACATTATAAGATAACGTCACTTTTCTACGAAAATGTTTATGTCACCCATACAGTTTTTGAGAAAATAATTTTTATCGGGCAACGTCAATTCTTTACACCCCTCGTGAAATCAGAACCCCTATATGTGCGTTCATGAAAATCACAGTTATAGAGAATTTTGTGGTGTTGATCTCCGTAGTGGAATTTTCTTGTCACCGATACAGTTTTTGAGGGAAATTATTTTTTATCGGGCAACGTCGATTTTTTACACCCCTCGTAAAACAGAATCCCAAGATGTGCGTTCATGAAAATCACCCCAATTATGGAGAATTTCATGTTGATTTCCGTAGTGGGATCATTTTCAGTGTCACTCAAACAGTTTTTGAAAAAAAATATTTTTTATTGTGCATTGTCAGTTCTTTACGCCCCTCGTAAAATCAGAACCCACAGATGTGCGTTCATAAAATTCACACCAATTATGGAGAATTTCATGTTGATTGCTGTAGTGAAATCGTTTTTCTTGTCACTCATACAGTTTTCGAATCTTTTTTATCGGACAACGTCAATTCTTTACACCCCTCGTAAAAACAGAACCCCGAAATGTGCGTTCATGAGAATCATAATTTTCTCGAAAACTGTTGAGGGTGACAAAAACGATTTCACTTCGGTAATCAACATGAAATCTCTATAATTGGTATGATTTTCATGAACGCCAATCGTGGGGTGTAAAGAATTGTTGTTACCCGATAAAAAAAAATCTCAAAAACTGTAAGAGTGACAAGAAAAACGATTTCACAACCGTAATCAACATGAAATTCTTTATAATGTGTATGTTTTTCATGAACGCTCATTTTTGGGTACTGATTTTATGAGTGGTGTGAATAATTGACAATTCCTGTTAAAAAAAAACATTTACTCAAAAATTGTGTGGATGACAAGAACATTTCCGAAGAAATGGGACGTTTCTTATGATGTCCCTTTCATAATATGAATTGAAATGTTTTTTTAATCCAGGTGCTAATAAATATGTATCCCCACCATAGATTTTAATTTTCCACTGTCAGCATGTATGGCTGGAAATCTGTGGATAACTTGATTCCAACAATTATTCACCATTTTCAAACATACACATGTGAATAACTTCTGATTGTTTTTTAGGGAAGTATCCCAATATTATTTTCCATATTTAGGGTTTCCTCTCCCGCTGAAAGTAAAAAATGTTAATGATCTGTTCTTAGAAGGGCAAATTAATAAATTATTTAAATACTGATATGTTACTGCGATTTTGGTATTCTGGATAAAAATTAACTAGAAAAATGTAAAATTTGTCAGTAATGACTGTTTATTACGTTTCGGAGATCACCTATGCTGCCTTTCTCAAATCCTTGTTTTTGTAAAATTATTGCAATTTCAAATTGAAGTTTTTTGTAATATACATATGTGAAGTTTTATTAGATTTCATTTATTTTTCAGGAATAAAGGACGTAGTACGGCCCGAATAGCCTGCAGAGTTTGCTTCGAGGATTTTCAAACTACAATTCATTTCCTGTCAGAGCCTGTGGATGTTTATAATGATTGGATAGATGCATGTGAAACTGCAAATTAATACAATATTATATTTTATTTAGGTAATAAGACACTATTTATATTGCATGATGATCCTCTAATTATTTTTTAAATATATATATATATATATATTATATAATATATATATATATATATTTTTAATTTGAACATTAATATGTTGCTATTTCCAACATTGATAAATAAATTCGTATAGCAATGGGATCAACTATTTTATATATCTGGTTTAAACTGAATATTTCATCCAGTCATCTGAAAGCTGGTCAGCATGTATTGTTTTTTTCACACTGAATATGAATTTATGAGGAAAATAGATTTGTATTTCTGAACATTAAAATGCTAGACAACTCTAAGATGTATGTAGTTTTATTGAAAATGTACAAAAAAATATACTTGGAATTCTATTTTCCAGTAAAAAAAAAACGATGGCGTTGCCAGCGGAAAGGTAGATTTCAGAATGTATCGATTCTGAAATTGCCATCAATCAAGCTAACGAATCATGTGCCAGAAAAAATTGAAAATTTTCATTGGAAACAAAAACAGCAATTCTATTTTGTATAAACCTTAAACTTTTCAGTCAAAACTTGGTGAAGGATTCAAGTCTCCCTAAATGCTTCCTAATATTAATTTGATTCAAAACAAAAGAAAAAACTATAACCAACACATAATGATATAGACAGTACTTACTTCGGTTACAATCTTAACACGTTGACTTCTGTCTCGGTCTATATGACCGAGAAAAAAGTTTACTTGCAGGCCGGCGAGGTCTATTTGACCAAGAACCTTATTTTGACTGCACTGCCGTATCGATCTATGTGACTGAGGCAGTTTTTTACATATCATATGCCAACTTCTTGGTCTAGCGTATATATACCATATACTAACCGTGATGGCGGAAAGACTGCATCATTCCAGTATTTGGCATACAGCTATCATCACCAAAAAACATGAAAACTGATATTTTTTTCATTTCAAAAGAAAAACTTCAAAAAATGGGTGAAATATCAACAGAGAACAAAATTAAATTAATTCCTCACCATACTTATCTATCGATTTTATTGAAACAATCTGAGCACAATGGTAGGTTTCGTTTTCACATCATTTACAGTATGTTCGGATCCTTTTCAAATTGCTCGCAATGTGCCATCCATGGGTTTGCTACAGTTTCATATGAATTTTCACATAGGTTTTAATTTTTGACGTACATGACCCTTCCGTTTCGGCATATTGTCTCAGCACAATGCTGAGTTTCACACAACGCCGGCTCAGTCTATATGACCAAAATAGTTTTTCCTGAATTTTTCCGCGTGGAAGTGGAATTTTGAAAAAAAATTCATGTGAGCCGTTACTACACATATAAAACTATCTTTGCGCACCGTGGCCTAAATGGTAATTTTTTTTAGAATTTGAAAAACTTCTCTGGCGCATGTGTGGAAAACAGGTTTTAACGCTACGGCAGTCAACGTGTTAATATCACTTAGAAAAATATTAACTAATATTTATTTATATAGTTATAGAAATGTTAAGATACAATGATGTTCTGTGTGTCGGTGGAAGAAAAACTCAAATAGTATCTGTTTGACACTAGCGAATGAACCTCAATTGAAAGGAGCATACAGGTATTAATTCTCATGAATGGTAATTTACAGCGAGTTTTTATTTGTGTGTATTCTTATAGAAAAACTTTTTGGATAAAAGTTGTGGAGCTCATAAAGCTCTTGAAAAATTTGCCGATATTGGTATGAAAATGAAAGATTGAGATTTTTCAATCTTTCTACAGCGCCATTTTGAAACTATTGAACTGTTTGGCCCATCTTCGAACTTGTCCGAGGCATTGATGAATTGTATTTTTGTGCGCCGAATTTCGTTCTATTCGATTGAAAAATCTGGCCGCCACTTTGTTAACAAGTTTCGGTATATCCCCTATATATATATATATATATATATATATATATATATATATATATATGTCTATATATATATGTATATATATATATATATATATATACAGGGTGAGTCGAATAAGGCCGACAAACTCTGACTACAGATTCCTCACCTTATTTCGAGGTGAAAAGTTGCTATCAAGGTATGTCCTAAGATGCATCCCCCCTGAGATACAGGGTGTCAAAAGTACAAAAAATTTAAGATTTGATTTGTTTACTCCAAAATTCCCGAAGGAAAAAATTTGAAGCTTGGTACACTAATCACGGTTCAACTAATCAACTTGCTAATTTGAAGTTATAATTTTTTAATTTCGTAAACCAGTGGCGCAGTTACGATGGTATGTGGTCATATGTTCCTTCATATTTTCTTGGGACAAGTGAATTGACAAATGAGGGTTTGACATCAGTTCGGCTCATCGATACTCAACCTGAAAGACATAGCATTCCAGGTGCTTGAAAGTGGAGGTTTCTGAGATAATTGAGAAATACTGAAGATATGTCCTTAGTAGAGACATAATTTCCTATGTGCAATAATCGCATAATGCTAATTTCTTACAACATATCGGAATATGTGTCAACCTCCTGAACATATTTTGATGTTGAGAGAATCGGAAAAATAGTACGGGTGAGTCCAAATAAGACCGATAATTCCATTTTTACTTTCATCATATTATTTGATCGAATCGATGTCGTGGATTCACTGATATGTTACTATACTTTCTTGCATATGATTGTTCTGACAGATCATTTGACAAACAAACCCAACCCAAACTCATAATACTCCATTTAAATAAGAGTTGTCTGAAATAATTTTTGAGAAAAACTGAAGATAAATACTCTTAATTTGTTGAAGTTTATGTTGGAGTATCATTATCAAAGCCATTTCTGATTGAATTATCTAGGAAAATATTATTCAATCAACATGTTTTTGATGAAGAAAAACAATCAGAAGAAAAACAATCGAATTGTTATTAGCAATCAGATTACACTCAACGAAAATAATATCTATTCCATTTATATTATTGTGAGTCGCATAAAAAAAAGTGGCATTCAAATGGGAGTTTACGGTCAAGTCGAATTGAAAGCAAAACGGCGTGCCATAGAATTCCGAAAAGAGAACGAGGAGTTGAAGAAACAACTCTGTACCTATGACAACGCCGCAGCGGCTGCTTCCCAGAAGGAAGTAGCCGAGGCCATTGCCGCCCTCGGCAACAAGGAGGCTGAAAAGCCAGTCAAGGTATCACCACCTCCAAACGAGGACATCATGGGGACGGAAGAAAATGTCTCCAAGAAAAGGCCTATCTCAGTCGACTTCGACGACTAAAAGGAGAGCGAAAACAACAAGGATGAGTTCACCACCGTCGCAAACAGGCGGAAAAAAACAGCCACGGATACGACCCCAGAACCCCCAACACTCCCACAAACAAAAATGGCCCCCGATGTCAAAATGGTCCCCGCCGCAGCCAACGGGGACCAAACCATCCTCGAGGGCTCCCTTCCCCCAGGAAGTGATCCAAAAAGACCAACACCAATTGTCCTTAGAAATAAGGACAAGTGGCCGACCGTCTCCGCTGAAATGGCCAGAAGGAAGTTCAACTTCCTGAAGGCCAGACAAACGTCAGATGGAATGAACATCCATTCGGACAGCAAGACAAGCTGGAGGGCAGCCACGACGTACCTAGAAGCAAGTGGTTACAGCTTCTATACGTACTCTCTGAAAACAGAGATACCATTACACGCGGTGATCCGGGGAATACCGGAAAATTCCAAGTGGAAGACATGAAGGAAAGTATCACTCAGGGTTCACAGTCCTGGAATGCCATCGAATGACGTCCAGACGCACCGAGAAGGCACTTCCACTATTCCTAGTGAAAGTACCTAAGACAGAAAGCCACATCTTCACGCTTGACACGTGTGTCATGCTCAAAGTGAGAGTGGAACCCCAGCGGCAAAGGACCGGCGGATTCGTCTCCCAGTGTCATAATTGCCAATGGTTTGGACACGCACAAAGGTGCTGCCACCCCCCAGATGCGTGAAGTGCGGAGCGAAACACGAGTCCCGTACCTGCACCAAAAACTAAGGAGCAGCCAGTCACCTGCGCCAACTGTGGGGGCCCACACTCTGCCAGTTTCAGAGGACAAGACCCATCCCACAACAACAACCACGACAAACATACTAACCACCACAATAAACATACCAACCACCACGAAGGAGGCAGGGACCCAGAAACGCTGTGCCCCAACCCCAAGCACCACAGGCACCACCAAATGGGGGCCAACCAGGACAACGACGAAAGCAACCTCAACAGTTAACTCAGAACTGGTGGCCCTACCAGAAGCGTTCAAGGAGCAACTTATTGAGCTCTTCAAACAAAGCCAGGCCCCCGGAAACCTTTAAATAATAATAATAATAATAATAATAATAATAATAATAATAATAATAATAATAATAATAATAATAATAATAATAATATAATAATAATAATAATAATAATAATAATAATAAAATAATAATAATAAAATAATAATAATAATAATAATAATAATAATAATAATAATAATAAAATAATAATAATAATAAAATAATAATAATAAGTCATCAGGAGCTTGGATTCCCTTCTCTGCATGGTCAAAGACCATGAGATCGCAGGGAAAGGAGCGTTTCTTTTTAAGGCAGCAATCCGTGCAGCCGATGAACTCGGTCTTGTATTCGACACCGAGCGGGATATCCAAGACTCTATCACCGAGTTGGAGCCCGCTCGAAGGAGAGTCCACATAAAAGCTGCAGAGAATACTGTACATCTGCAGCTCCACAAGGATAAGCCGATGCATGGAATTTTCTACAAACATATTGAAGACCACGGCTTATCCGAAAGGCTGACCTTTGCTTTTCTTAGGTCAGGTGGACTCAAGTCGGAGACTGAGGGATTCATCATGGCTTGCCAGGACGGTGTTTTCAACACTCTCGTCTACCGAAGCCGCGTGATGGGTAAAGAGGTCCCTGACACGAGATGCAGGGCCTGCCGTGGAGCGCCTGAGACCATCATGCACTTGCTGTCAGCATGTACAGCATATGCGGTCTCAGCCTATATCCATCGTCATAACGCGGCGTTACGAGTGCTGTATTATCATTTACGACACTCGTACGGTATTGATGAGACACCGATGCTGCCCTACGCTCCGGGGGATATTGAGTCCGTTGTGGAGAATGAGAAGTGCCGAATTTATTGGAACTACTCATTCCCCACCCTCAGGCAAATACAAGCCAACAAGCCTGATGTAGTCCTCTTCGACCGCGAGCAGAAAACGATATATGTCATAGAGGACGAGAAACGGACGAAGTATCGAGATTTACTCTTCGAGCTCCGCAGACTCTATCCAGACCATTCTGTAAAGATAGTGGTTCTGATTATAGGGGCCCTTGGTGGAATGATGCCAACGCTACTCTCAAACCTGGAAATTATACCGGCATGCCGTAAATCGGCAGAATCTCTAGCCGGCCGCATGCAGAAGGCAGTCATTCTCGGATCGCTACGTCTGCTCAGGACACATGATTCTCGGACCCAATGATCTCTCACCTCACGGGTGTGGGGAGAGGTCATTGGTTTATGTAACCAGCGCGCCCTTCCGAATGGGTCGGAGCTTCGGAAGTAAGGGCCTGACTGGTAGTGTTTGAAACGAAAAAAAAATAATAATAATAATAATAATAATAATAATAATAATAATAATAATAATAATAATAATAATAATAATAATAATAATAATAATGAGATGCAGGGCCTGCCGTGGAGCGCCTGAGACCATCATGCACTTGCTGTCAGCATGTACAGTATATGCGGTCTCAGCCTATATCCATCGTCATAACGCGGCGTTACGAGTGCTGTATTATCATTTACGACACTCGTACGGTATTGATGAGACACCGGTGCTGCCCTACGCTCCGGGGGATATTGAGTCCGTTGTGGAGAATGAGAAGTGCCGAATTTATTGGAACTACTCATTCCCCACCCTCAGGCAAATACAAGCCAACAAGCCTGATGTAGTCCTCTTCGACCGCGAGCAGAAAACGATATACGTCATAGAGTTTTCGGCTCCGGGCGAGACGAATATCGTGCGAAAAGAGGACGAGAAACGGACGAAGTATCGAGATCTACTCTTCGAGTTCCGCAGACTCTATCCAGACCATTCTGTAAAGATAGTGGTTCTGATTATAGGGGCCCTTGGTGGAATGATGCCTACGCTACTCTCAAACCTGGAAATTATACCGGCATGCCGTAAATCGGCAGAATCTCTAGCCGGCCGCATGCAGAAGGCAGTCATTCTCGGATCGTTACGTTTGCTCAGGACACATGATTTCGGACCCAATGATCTCTCACCTCACGGGTGTGGGAGAGGTCATTGGTTTATGTAACACGCGCCCTTCCGAATGGGTCGGAGCTTCGGAAGTAAGGGCCTGACTGGTAGTGTTTAAAAACGAAAATAATAATAATAATAATAATAATAATAATAATAATAATAATAATAATAATAATAATAATAATAATAATAATAATAATAATAATAATAATAATAATAATAATAATAATAATAATAATAATAATAATAATAATAATAATAATAATAATAATAATAATAATAATAATAATAATAATAATAATAATAATAATTGGATTAAATATACAGAAAAAATGTGCTAAAAAAAATATCGTGAGTAAAGAAAGAAGAGTGATAAGTGCTAAGGCATTTGTTTCACAAATTTTCAAACAATAAATGGAAGCAGCCTAGACTGTCGCACACCAGGACTCATCGATTTCTCAACTTCATCAAGAGATTTTATGATATCTACAATGAACTCTCTGATTTTGTTCATGTCAGAAGGTTGTTGGAGAGGTAATAGTCCGGCAGAGATGGGCAGTGAATGGCATGGTAATAGTTCATATCGGACAGTTTAATGGAACAATGTCATCGGGGATATTTTTCAATCACCTCAAATTTCAAGTTAATTCAACACATCAGTCTACTCTCCTACCTTTTCTCATTCCTTCGTGGAAGTTTCTATGATCCCAAAAAGGCCATTTGAGAAGATATCACTTTGGAAAAATCGCCCGGTAGACTTCAACAAAAATCTAATGTTTGACAGACAGATGTGAACATTTTAGTAAGTTTCGAGGATTTCATTTCATTTTCGCGCCAACTGTTCTGAGTGGCTCTTGTTCGTAGAACTTTAATCTTTGTAAACTATCAATTCACAATTTTTTGCATGAAAATATGCAGTAATGTTGACAGAAAAAGAAAATTTCATAGGTTTGAAGTTTGACATTTGGCGTAACACAAACATAAACATTCCTTAACCGCGCCATCTACTAATGAAGTTCTAAGCAGAATTTAACGTTTTTCATTTGTTGTCCCCCAAAAATTCTAAACAAAATCGAATTAGTGAATACACCAGGGTTTTTAGGCATCATAGTCTGGACTCAAATATCTGGCGTAGGCTCTCACGCTCGGTTGCCATATTTGTCAATTCAGTGGATTAATAAAATGATTTACTCATTTGAATAAATATTTTCAGTGGAGAGATCAGCTTATTTTGTCGAATTGACATTTTATTAAATTTATCAATTTGACATAAATACTTGTTTGAATGGATACTATGCAACCAGCAAATTTTGTAGATCTGATTATTCGATTCAACAAAATAATTACAGGGTTGAAACAACATTTCTGTCAAAACGAGTTATGAATATAGTTGGTCGAATAAGATATTTGGTTAATACAAATCAGTTTCAGTTGATTGAAACTTTGAATTTGATCCAAAACCGAGATATTATTTCATCATTTTGATATTATATTTTGTCGTGCATATACGAAACTTTTATTTGTTCGATTCAAATAAATTTTATTTGATTCAACAATTTTTTTTCTGTGTATATCCAGTGAAAGGCTTTTGCTGTCGAACCCCACGTCTTACCGAAGACTCTTCTGCATGCCCAGTAGGAGCAGCTACCCTTCTTGGTGCGATTTTCAGTATGCTCGTTCCAGGTCAGCTTGGAGTCTATGATGACTTCAAGGTGTTTCGTCGACCCTTTGTTCGGAAGCTGTCTTTCTGAGATAGGTATTTCTGGAAGAGTTCCTAGTTTGCGTTCTTGGTGAAAAGTACCATGTTCGCTTTTTCTGGATTGACTTTTAACCCTGTTCTACTCTCCTGAGAGCTTTCACAATGATTTCTCCTAGCAGGTTTACCGGTTGTTCTTGAGCCAGCAAGACCAAGAAATCTGTATACGCTCGTGTATACAGTCCTGGCTCATTTAGCTCCGTGAGAAGCTCGTTGACCACCAGGCACCATAATAAGAGTGACAGAACTCCTCCATGTGGACACCCTATTGATACCTTGGCAGCGACGGTTCTCCCGTTTTGTTCTGTCGTTAGCACTCGCTGCGGTAGCATGGCCCCGATCCACCTGATGAGGGTTAGGTCGACCCCACGTGTTGTCAAATGCTCGTTCAATATCAATGGAGACCCCCATTGCGGATTGTCCACTACTCAATTCTCTATCCTGTATGTCAGTTGGTGAAAAGCTGTGTCTATGGACTTTCCTGCTTGGTAGGCATACTGTTGTTTGTGCAGTGGATTACTCTGCAGCGATTGTTCTCTGATGTGCCGATCCACCAGCCTTTCGAATGGTTTCATAAGAAAGGACGTCAGGCTAATGGGTCGGTAAGCCTTGGCTTGGAAATAGTCGGTTTTCCCTGGTTTTGGAATAACTACGATTCTTCCTAATCTAGGATGCAGTTTCATGTCCTCTAGAGATACCTTTGCAGAGCCTTGCTGCTGACGTACATTCTCATCACTTACATTCATTTCCAGAGCTCATAAACTCTCTCTTGATATCTCTGGAACACACTTATATAGCAAAAAGGACTGAAATTTAAAAATAATAACTATGTCTTTGACCAAATCATTTCCTCTAATGTAAAAAATCGTGAGGTTATCTTAATCATTATGTGAAGTAAGTCAAGAACACCCCACCCCACACCTTTTTTACATGAGATGAAATTTTTTGGTCAAAGACTTTATTCATATTATTATTGCTATATAAGCGTGTTTCTTTAGTTTTTTTAAACTATTATGTAATTCTTAACTTTTTAGCCCATATTGGCAAAGAAGTCTAAAAAAGACTACAGGAGAAAAACTCTTCGATTTATTCATCCATGCGGGATAGAAGTTTGCACGAAATTATGGTGAATGAGATATAAGCTGCATTTTGGTGAGTCTGCACATTCGCCATATCTTTGAAATGTAAATATTTTTTTTCTGACGATGTTGGTAAGAATACCAGGCCATGGATATGAAATTATTGTATTGTCATCAGTTCTTAATACGTGTGCAAAATTTCAAATAGTTTGGACGTCTGGAAGTGGGTGAAAATTAATTTCAAAGATTCCATTACCAACATTCATACATAAAGGTGAAGCTAATGAAGCGTGTATGAAAAATATCCCACACATACAATCCAAATAAACACCATCGGGTACCACTTGGATACATGAATAAACAATAATCCGTTGGAAAAAAAATTCGCAATTTTTCAATTAGTTGTGCTTTTGTTAATTAAGTTGTTTTTTTCCACTTTTCGGTTCTATTCTTTGAAGGTTTTAAGAAAGATCCCCGTTGAAGAAATGAAAAAATTCAGATTTTCCACTGTTTCATTAACAATTGAAGACATTAAGTAATATAAGTTCAAATAAAGTTATCGATTTTTTTTAATATAACGATTATTTCATTGTCTTATTGTTGAAAACTACATGAAAATATATTTTTTAAATATTTTACTCCAATTGTTTAAATAATTGTTATGAACAAATGCATTATTTGTTGGAAAATATTTTTTTTTGGGAATGTAATCATTGATTATAACGATTAATAAAAAAAATCGTTTATTAAAAAAAATGCTCGAAACGCATTTGTTAATAAAAATTTTTTTTTGCAGCTAAATATTAATATTAAGAAACCGTTCTTATTTGAAAAATCATGATTTCTATTGCTCTTTTATAGTCTGAAAAATTTTTTTTGGTTTATTTTTTATTTGTTTATTTGATGAACAATTTGTTATAAATAAAACAACTATGTATGTGATGATTTTTTTTCTATTTTTTCTATAATTTTAAATATTTTCGTGTTCTTTAGCTTGTTGTTGTCTCTCAATTTGTCATTATTGTAATTGAAATAATTTTTTTAAATTCTTCATTAACAATAAATAAATTGAGCTTTTCACAAAGCTCAAGCTTGAGAACACGGAAATTTTTAAAATCACATAAAGAATAGAAAATAAAATTTTAACACAATGTCTTACATTGTTGTGTTTAGTATCTGAAAAAAATATTGTGAGGAAATTCATTTGTTTATATCAAATTGTTTATTATATAAACAAATAAAAAATCAACAAATTTTATTTTTATTTTAGATTACGAAAGAGCAAAAGAAAAATGATTTAAAAAAAAGGACGGTTCCTCAATATTAATATTTAGCACCAAAAAATTTGTTGATTTAAATTTTTTTTCTTAAAAGTTATTATTTTGATCAATGATTAGATTCCCAATTTTTTGTTTAATTTTCTCATAAACAAAATATAACAATTATTCGAACAATGGGAGTAAAAAAAAATATATTTTCATATTGTTTTTAACAATAAGAAAATGACATAATCGGGATATTAATAAAATTATAACTTTTTTAAATATTCCAACATGGATCAATTTTGAAGCTCTTGAAGAATAGATTCAAGAAGTGGAAAAAATCTCTGATGTTGATTTCCAATTTGTGAAAAGATTTCAATTAACAACAGCACAACTAATAGATTTTTCTTTATTTCCGACGGATTATTGTTTATTCATGTATCCAAATGGTACCGTATTCACTATAAATTACCCACCCCTTTTATTATTGCCTATAAAAAAAAGTTAAATGTAAAAGTTTTTGTGGTTGTGACTGAATTTAGATAAAATGTCATCAATAAAAACTTTTTAACAAAAAATTAAACTGACGAAATACGGAACTGAAAAGTAAAAAATAAAATAAAGCTTCTTAGTCTCAATAACTAAGCTCCTAAACTAATGTAAGTAACTAATTTTGAGTCGGCGCCAAACAAACAAGCAAATGAATTAGGTAAGGCGTAAAATGATGGCATCGAGTTGCGCGGTGACATTCTGATAATTTTTTTGAAGTAATTTAATGATGTTCGTTGCGTTGCGTGACAAGTTTGCTTCGTCGATAAACAGGATTTGATTTTCAAATAAAGGATTTTGAATAAGGCATTGGAGAAACCAACGACAGAAGTTGATACGTAACGGAAAGTAACGAGGGAGTAGTGCCTGAACTCTTTGAATATGGTAGGGATATAACAAATTATCAATTAAAATTTTCCATACCAGAACATGAGGAATGTTTAACGTCAGCGCTATTTTTCTGTAGCTTGTTTCCGGGTGTTCTCCTACCAGATTGAGAACTACTTCCTAGGTTTCTGGGGTTCTTACCGTCTGATGTGCACCCGACAGATGACTAGCTTTATCAGAACTTCCTGTTTCCCTTAACCGAGCGTGAATTTTCGAAAACGTTTTTGAAGTAGGAGTTGTGCAGTTCGGATAACGCTCCTGATACAAACGTCTAGCCTCTAGCATTTCTGTTACCAAGTCCGTTTGTAAAATGTATGTCAGCATACTCTTCATTGGTAAAATTTACAATTTTTTAACAAATAGTCACAATAATAATAAATGAAACCATTTAACTCTGCGTCAAGATATTATTTTTGACATGCACAAAAAAAAACATTGGAATAAACTTACTAGCATACTTGATACTTTTATTTTCGAAGAGTTCGCGAATCAATGAGAAGAAGATTGGATGCATCGATTTATTCAAATCAAAATATCTCGAGAACGGCTGCTTGTAGCGACTTTTGAAAAGCATACCTTTTTCACGAAAGATGATAGAGGAATCGATTTTCCATCTAGATAAAATATGATACATACATGCCCGACAAAGTTGTGACTCCCCACGAGAGACAAAGACCTGTAGGCGGCGCCTCCTACAAATAAGGGCCAAACTAAGATCAAATTTGAATTTCTCATATAAAAACATCCCCAAATACCAATTTTCGTCCAAATATCGACATTAGTTTGAAAATTATTTACGAAAAAACCAAAATAAAAATAAATTTTTAACACCTTGTATATCAAAAATGAAGGCCTTGCGGACCCGTGCTTCTATGGACTTTTCACCTTATAATAAATAACTGAGGAATCATCCTGTAAAATATCGGACACTTATTACATAACACCCTGTATAGCTGTTCTTCATGGTTTTTTGAACTACACGCTTTTTTCTACTGAAACTGAAGGTATGATTCATTGGTGAATATTTTTGAATGTATTTTCTGACGTGTTGGACTATTTGATTACAACAACTATATGCACTTTTTTCTGTACGTTTATTTTTGTTGTTTTGTATATAACAAGTTATTCGACGTTTGATAACCCAAAAACAACTGTATAAGATAGGGGTATATTTTTGAAATCAGGAAAAAAAATCCTTCTAGAAATTCAATAATATATAGGGTATCCCTTTAAAAAAATTATCCCCTGAAACCTGCACGCTACTGTATTTTTAATCCAGTCATTACCAACACAACAATTACATTGAACTTTTTTTTTTCTATAGGCAATAATAACGATGATAAGGGGTGCGTAATTTATAGTGAGTAACTCAGTACATGCATTTCTTGTTGTTCCTTAATATTCATATTTAATGGGTTAATTTTTATTTGTATGTTTAGCGAACGGAAACTTGTGGTGCGCGCGGAAGCCACATCACCGTTTTTAGCTCTATTTTCACCTCTCAATTGAAATTATAAATATTGGTGGTGGAATTTCTTTCTTTTTATTTCAGATATCTGCAATAGTTTTTGAGACTTTCGTGAAAGGAAAACCCTTCTTTTTTTACTGAATTGTTTATAACTTTTTCGAGCGGCCCTTTTTTTCAAAAAGTTTTAAGGTGCATCACGGTTCAAATGACATCTTGATCATTATTTTCGGTGAAGACGAACTCGAATTCGAAAAAAAGGCACATGTTGATCAAACTACAAAACTCTTCCATTGTCCTGATCTTACAGCAGAAACTTTTCTGCGATTTTCAGTGTTGCGAAAAAAGCGTGAGGCTGAAATCCCAAAAACGATACCCGAACGGCACAATCTGCAACGCGCGGTCCGCTCACAACTCCAGTTCAACTTTGACCCGCGCTCTGAAAACATCTCATACACAGAGAAGTACTCAGCTGCCGCTCGAGCTCCAAGAACTTCGCAAAAAACTTCACCGGAAAAACTTTTGAAAAAAATCCGAAAATCTTCCGGGCATTTCTTGGAAATGGGTGTCGTCGTCGCTTTTTTCGAAGGTGTGCTCCTTTTGAGTTTTTTGGGGGCGGCAGTCGCTCTGCAGTGTTATAAATGTGGCATGTATAACGATGGGGTCGGGTCCATAACTCCGTGTCTCAACGAAAATCACACGAAGTTGATAGAGTGTCCGAAGAGGGAGCACGATTTCTGCATCGTAAGTCATTATTTTTTGAAAAAAAATACCCCTCTCAAAACACATTATCCAATATTTGTTATAACACACAATGAATCAGAGACATTGCTTTTTTCAAAATCAAGTATTTATCAGGATGAACCAACTACTCAATTCGGTCGATCATAGACAAGATCGCCATATATGCGGAAGCCATATCATAAATATAAATTCAGTATATAATATAACCATATATTGTCTCAACTTTCCCTAATTGAGCTATTTTTGTGCCTCTATAGAGGTGAAATGGAGCAGCACTCTTTACTTCCTAGGTAATAAAAGTTGATTTTTATTTTTGTTTTTGTCGGCGCACTGGAAAAGCCTTCAGTTTAGTTAATAACACATGAATACATTTTTACTGGAAATTACAAAAAATACAAAATTAAAAATTAATACATCTTGATAAGAGAATCTACCTACACCTATTTTACTAATTGCTATGTTTGATGACATTTTGTAACCTTTGATTATTATGGCTTTTTCGCAACCTCATTTTATTTGATTTTAGTTTACCGTATTCTTCAATTATGAACGTTTTTTAATTATCTTGATTGGAGTAATAGAGCTTGAATTTTTATAATAGGTAGAAAAATGTTATTTTTTATATTTATTGTTGCTGTTACAGGGTAATAAAATTCACAATGAAACCAGACGTTTCAGACTTTTATTCAATAAAATAACAAAAGTAAAACTTTTGCAACTTTTCCGGGGTCTAGAATATTGTAAAAATCATAGCAATCGCTGATTAGCATTATTTTAGCGGAACAAATTCAAATAATTCAAATTTGAAATAGACAGATTAATAGATTTATATTACTTCTTACCGTTTTTACAGATGATTCGTCAGTAAAATATATAATTTTTGTAAAAAAAACAAACAAATGGAATATTCAGCAAAACATGAACTCTACAAATATACTCAAGTAATTTTACAGTGATTTTTTTAAAACTCTTCAAATTCTGCGAGTAAATAAAATAAATTTTTTAAGAGAATATTTTTAATTTGAGTTTTTTTAAAAACAAAGTTTTTAAGTCTCTCAGCAGCAAGTTTTATACAGGGTGTTTCAAATTGAATGCCAAAGGGCGATATTTCCTTGGATGATTCTATTTCTGAGATACAGGGTGTTTTTCCCAATATCTCTAAATACGCTCGGTATTTTTTTTTTCAATTTTGGTACTTGCAAAGAACGCATGAAAATATTTTGTTAGAAAGTTTTTTAACTTTCATCAGTGGGTTCCCTCTTTCTCTTGACTTTTTTTCATCCGGCGGGCGGTTTTCGATTTGAAAAATAGAATGCATTCACTTGCTTGTCCCTATTCGATGTTTTCTCCTAGTCTCAATTTCACAATTTGTGGTAACCAAAGCATCTAGGCAAGATTTTTATAATTTTATAGTTACTATTATTTAGTTTTAGTAATAAGTACGCATAAAAATAATTTTTTATTTTAAAAAAACTAATGACTATTTGAATAAAAAATACCAAGAATGAACTAACTGTTCAAAATGTCCACCTCAGTCCTCTTCATTGATACGCGTACCATTTCGAAAATTCCTGGAGTATTCCTTATAGCTTCACAGGAAACTGTTACGCTGTTTCGCAATTCTTTCTCAGTTTG
>JAFIRS010005459.1:0-27500 GCA_018342105.1 Gonioctena quinquepunctata
CCCGCCATTTTGGAGCCGCCATCTGGAATTTTCCAATTTTCACAAAAGAATCATAATATTGGACCCCAAAGACCCCCACTTACCAATTTTGAATAGAATTGGACCATAATCACAAAACTCGTCCGCCATTTTGGAGCCGCCATCTTGGAATTTTCCAATTTTCACAAAAGAATCATAATATTGGACCCCAAAGACCCCCACATACCAATTTTGAATAGAATCGGACCATAATCGCAAAACTCGTCCACCATTTTGGAGCCGCCATCTTAGATTTTCCAGTTTTGACAGAAGATTCATAATCTCTGACCACAAAAACTCTCAGATACCAATTTTGAAGCGAATCGGACCATAATCACAAAACTAGTGCGCCATATTAGAGCCGCTATTTTTTTTTTTTTTTCAAACAAAAATTTCTTAATGCATTGTCACCGGAATTATGTACACTTGCCGAATTTCAAATCATTCGCACGTCTGGAAGTGGGTCAAAATCGCGTGTAAAAAATGAATCTTCCTGAAGTTAGTTACATCCAAACAAGGAAAACAAAACCAAGTTATCACGACTGTGGTTGCGTACTTGTGGAATATATTAGTTTGGCCAGAACATCAGATTTCTTTTTGTGTGAAACTGAACAATGAATATGAAACCACACAATGCGATGGTTCATATATTTGTCTTTACAGATCAACTTCGTGTTGTTGCTCGGTCGACTATCAATGATGCTTGATTACTATCGTTTCGGACGTCCATCATCTTAATGGATTTAAAAGGTTTTCTCGACGTTTTGAATGCTTGTATCTGCAATCGTCTTCAGGTGAATACTGACAAGTTTAGGTGCCACTTACCAATTTATATGACTGCCGGTGCGACGATGCGTGTGATTCCGTCAAGTGCAGTGGTGCGTGTTATTTCGCGCGGTATGGTGGTGCGTGAAGCTTCGCGCCTCTGCAGCCCGCCAGAAGGAGCAATCAGTGATTTCCATACGTTCTTGATCTCAACGCTTGGTTGACTGAAGGCGTTATTGGCTTCGATGTAGGCGGCCTCTTTGAACTTTCGTTTGAACCAATGCTCCTCTCTATGTAGAACACTTGCGTCGTCCCATAGAACTCGATGGTGCTCAGTCCAGGCATGGTCAGCGATTCCCGATTTTGATATTTCTCCAGGTTGAGTCCATTTCTCGTGCTCATCCAATCTTACCGATAACGGTCTCTTTGTCTTTCCAATGTAGGAATCTCCGCATTCACATGGAACTTCATATATGCAATTCTTACTTATTTCATTTTGGTCGTCAGGTTTGGTCTTGGTCAGGAAACTCCGTGGAGTACTGCCGGATTGGAAGCAGCTCTTGATGTTGACCTTGTTTACGATCCTTCTGATCTTTTCGGAGACACCTCTGATGTACGGAAGGCAGATCACTGTGCTTTGTTGTTGCTCTTCAGATGTCTTCGTTCTCCAGAGTTGTTTCAATACTTCTTCTAGGAGTTTCTTGAGATATCCATTCCGGTGAAGGTCCTCTCTGATGTGGTTCAATTCGGCATCTAGTTGGTTCAATTCGGCATTTAGTGACTCCATGTCGTTGCATATGTGCGTCGCTCTCTCTACCAATGTTCTCACGATCCCTCTCTTCGTCGTACTCAGATGGTTGGAGCTATAACTGACGTACTGCCCCGTATGTGTCTTCTTTCTGTAGACGGAGGTGCGGATTTCATTGCCTAGCCTCTCAACGTTCACATCGAGGAAGGGTAAGGCACTGTTGGTTTCCATTTCCATCGTGAATTCGATCGAATCCCTGATTCTGTTAATTCTTGAGAAGAAATCCTGGAGATATTTGTCTACGTGATTCCATATAATGAAGGTGTCATCCACGTACCTCAACCACAGCTTCGGTTTGTATTCTGCCTCCCGTATAGCCTATTCCTCGAACCACTCCATGTATATGTTGAGAGAAGAATCGGTCCTTTTCCTGGAAATATGAGTTCTGTAGGCAGCACTGCAGTAATTCCAATATTGCTTGGGTAGGAAGGATTCATCGACTATGTTGATGAATCAAAATGACATTTTCGATACATTTCCGAAAATTTTGACTGACATAATATTTTCAGGATTTTAATAACGTGAACATTATCATCAATTCATATAAGATTGATATATTTGAGTATGTGATAAATTGTGTCATGATTAGTACAACTGACAGGATATAAATATTCAAGCACTTTGTGGTGGATGAAAATCAACAATTACCATATTTGTTACTGGGTTCAGTGGTTAAAACTGTTGATGTGTACTCAGGGTACGAGAAAGAATCAAACTTATAATATAATTGTTCGAATTTATACCTTGTAATTCTGCCAGAATGCCTCTATTCGATCACATAACGATCGATACTGATACACCATTCCATATACAACAAGAGCATAAAGTGAAATATTTGGGCATAGTTATTGATAGTCATCTAAAATGGGATCTTCATATAAAGTATACTGTTAATGAACTGAGGACAATTTCATTCAAATTCAGGAAACTTGAAGAAATCCTGCCGCTGAAGTACTTAAAAACTTTGTACTATTCTCTTGTGGAAAGCCACATTCGTTATGGAATAGCAGTGTGGGGTGGAGCTCTGAATACTCATATTCATGTTATTGGAGTTATACAAAGGCGATTTTTAAAACTGATATTTTCCAAGAACAATAGATATACCTCTGATGATCTATACTCCGAAACACAAATGTTAGGCATGAGACAATTGTTTTTTTCATGCACCAGTATTAAATACCACTCAAGCAAACATACAGCATTGCTCCCTTCTCATCAGTATAATACTCGCCAGAGAAATCATTTTATTACACCTCTAATGGTTAGGGTTGTAGCTCAACGCTCGTATACTTATTTCGCCCCTAAATTATACAATAACATACCTGAAATAATAAAATTTATAGTAAATATCGACAGCTTCAGAGGAGCATTGTAGAAACACATCCTTCAAAGCCAAAGAACTGAGCTGCTACGACTATTCGAGTAAGTGATAAAAAAAAGGTCTTGATTCATAATTTCAAAATTCAAATCCAACTAGAAATGTGTTGTTTCAATTGCGTATCTTCCACATGCGTACCCTATCTTATATCTATTAGACATGTTATTGTACACTCTTATTGCTATTATTATCTTTTATAATTTTTTCGTACCTTTTGTATCATATTTCATGATGTTTATTGTTAATTTTTTCATTGTATTGCAATATTGTAATGTACATCGTTCATTGTTTGTATTATATTATCGACATTTCATTTACATTCTATATTCTTACATTCTACATTTCACATTTTATATTTTACATATTTACATATTTACGTTAACTTAATTAGATGTTTACATTTCATAACTAACACTTTATATCTTATAGTTCACTTTTTTCACATGCTATATTTTCTCCGCGAAACAAGTGCTTGCACTTATCGCGTAAGTTCCTTATTCACTTTCACCATGTACTCATCATTGTATTTTATTGCAGCGAATAAAGTTATTATTATTATATTATTATTATTATTGGGTAGTTTGGGGGATAGTTACCATCTGACTCACCCAGTCGTCCTACAACAACTGTATTTTATGTGGAAACCCTTGTTAACAAGGTAAATAGATCATTTTCCCGTTATTTTGTCTATTCGTAATGTGTTGAATGTCATTTTCACGAGGTTGGCCTTCAGCCAAGCCGTCATTTCATTTTTTATCTTCTCAACCATGAATATTGTCTATTGGATCAATTCAATAGTTAAATTATTTCAATGGGAAGTTTCAAATGGTTAGTGGCATAATGTATCGCAGTTTAATCGTATTTATTCACTATGGATTTTTCATCGTGGAATTTATAAAATTGCGAATGGGACTGGGGGTGATTGGGAATAGTTAATTATGACCACAATCCGTGATTTAACACTGGTTTTTATCTCATAGGGTTTTCAGTGGAGGCAGAAACATTTTCTGTGGAGGCAGAAACATTTTCTGTGGAGGCAGAACATTTCCTATGAAGTCTGGCAGTTCACTCTGGATGCCGAAAATCTTTTGAAGGCCGGTTTCAGTGAAGAGTTTCTTAGGGGTGGAAGGTTCCTGTAGTAGTCAGCAATTCCAGGCTGAGATTATTAGTCCAGAGATTCCTGTCCTAGACCCTTGGGAGTTCACCAATCCTCGACTCCAGTGGGAAATATAAAGTCCGTATGTTATATAGAACCATAACCGTTTTAGTGTTTTATTGAGTTTCATAGAGTTTAATTAATCTATTTTTTTTGAGGGCTGGGACCCTAACAACATTGGTGAAAGTGATATCTTTGAGGGGGAAGAGATAACTATCATTATTATTATCATCACTTTGTGAAATATCTGCGGAAAGCCTGTAAGTAACATTTTCCATGCGCACAATTCTGCGTAAAGGTGACATCTGCTAATGGATCCATTCGCCGAGGTTTATATGAGTTGTCGAATCTGGAAATAAGACAACTTTCCGTATGGTATAGCCTGTCACGTAATTTTTTTCTTTCCTCATCTAGGAAAATTATTTGATTACAGCCAAACTAGAGATATTGTTAATTTGGTAACATTTTAGATATTTTAAGTAATCAAAATGTACTGGGTATCCATTTCAATCATTTTTCAATATATGGGGCTATAATTTTGGGAATTGGCTTTTCCTTTTTCCGATTTTCCTGGTTCTTTAGGAAGAAGCTAGTATTGGACCTGCTATAGTAGAAAACTAGGTGGTGCCCATATTTTTGTACAGGTAATGTGAATTGTTGTATTAGTCACCACAACGCTCGCCTGTATTTTACCTACGACCATCTCCACTTCGAGCATAGCCGCGAGCATGCAGGGATTTTGAGCGTCGGTCCCCGAGACAAACCCTAGTAACTGAGCCATTTGCGTTAGTACAAAAGGCGTGGTACAAACTACTGCATTCGCCATATCTTTGAATTGTGAATTATCGTGAGAACGGCCTCAGTACATTCACCATATTGTCAAGTATGAAAAATATTACCCAATAGAAATATACCAATCATTTCTTTTTCAAAATTCAAAATTAATTTACCAGACTTGAAAATAAAATTCAAACATAATTGAACCCAAAGTGGAAAAATCCATAGTTCATTTATTCTACAGTAATTCATCATCTAGTATAACATTTATTGAAATACAGTATTTCCTGCAAATTCGAAGTTCAACGCCAGTCATTAACCAGGGATTGGGTTTCAGTCCGGTATTGCATTCATCAATAGCAAGAACGGTGATTCTGCAAGTCAGCGATATTTTTCCTATGAATGGAAGTGTTTGTTTCTATTCGGGCTCTTTGGTTTTATGCTGCTGGTCCATGGTGACACATCTCCTTTCCTTGGTTTCTTTATAATGTAAGTGTTACTTTTATTTACTTCTTTTGGTTATTGTTCACTACACTATTTTGGTATTCACCATCATGTTATTTCTTCCTCTTTTATAATTTTTAATAAATCATAATAGTTTTCTCTTAACTTTTTTATTTCACTATACCAGGGTGTTCACAATCACAGAAGTTAAATGTTTTAACCTCTCGCAAGCCAAGCAAGATAATTGGTGGGCACCCTAAACAGTTAGAGGGCCAGGGTTTCACGGGGTGTCCAAAAGTAGGGCGTGACAATATTTTACTAGCCACTGAAGAGTTCCACTATTCACCTCCTGGCTTCATTATCAGATCAGCTCCAAGTACCAAGTTATAGTATTGTCATGCAAACTACATTTACATACCAAGTTTCATTTTGATACGACACTTAGAAGTAGGTTAAAATTGATTTCTAAAATTTCATTACAATGTTCGTTAGTTACAATTGAAGCTAATAAAAACGTATTGATAAAAGATGACCATTTTTGAAATTTGATTACTGTAATATAATAAACAATCATTTCTGGAACTTAATTACTGTGATATACCAGTAGATTCAACATATTTTGTTTCATTGTTAAGTTGTTAACAGAAATACATTTTATTCTCATCTTACATGGAAATTTTGGATTTTCATCCTTTAAAATAACGAAAAAATCTGTCGTCCCATTCAAAATTTCAATTTATAAAACCATTGCATAGCCTGGGTATTTGAAGTGACACCCAAGACGTAACAGTCATTGGTCTACGGACGTGCCTGTCTCAGTGGTATACTCTTACTTTTCTGTGCCACAGAGGATAGTGGAAGGAAAATATATAGTAGGAAAGTGCTGGGAAAATATTCCATTACCTCATTTATCCGACGAATAAGGCCCTGTGGGTTAACCACAGTGGCATCAACTATTTGATATACAATCGGATAACGACCGCGATGAGTCTGAGCAATTACGACCACACCACATGATACATTATATCTAATAACCTGACATATTTCGTTTGGATCAACGTGGTAATATTATTGTTATCGGTTATATCATTGCTCACATTATATTTTCAGTCTTGAAGGATTTTCCTGGAGACAATATATTTCTTGATGCCGATACAACTTCTACACCCTAATTCACATAATATTAATCTTCATATTGATCCTAACAGTTTCCTTAATAGCGTATCAAATTCATCAGGTTCTCAACCAACGAAGAGTGATGCATTTAACTCAAGCTACGATGGGAGCTACAATTAAGTTAAATCAGGCCATGTCAGGCAAACTGGTAATTGCATACATATCTCATAGTCATGTACGTTAAGAACATGTATTACATATTCAATTAGTCTGGTGTAGTTAAACGCTCGATGTAATTTTCTCAGCACTCCTGTGGAGAGAACTCCGTAGGGTTAAGTTATAGAAAATATAAGTACTGGTAGAGAAGTTGGAAAAATCAACTCATGAAACTCATCCTGAATTGTTATCAACTCTCATGTTTGAAGTTCAAGTCTTGATGTTTGGTTTTTCCATTAGAAAATATTTCATGGATTGAAGATGAAACCACCGGAGAATGATCCCTGGTTTCAAAGATCACGCACTCATACCGTAATATACGTCTTGGAAAAAAATATGAAAAAATTAATGGATATACAAGGTGTTACCACATGAGTGCGATAGTTTTCAGCAGGTGATTTCTTGTCAAAAACTAAAGGGGGTCTTTCATGTAAACAAAAGCTCTTAGGCCTTTCCTTGAGAAGTTACACGCTTCCAAAAATGAGAAAAAAAATGTTTTTTTCTTGAAATTGCTGGAGAGTTGAAGAGATGGCATTATGTGGGCATGTTTTACCAATGAAAAAGCTACGTATGAATATGTTGTTGGGATCTTTTGAAGGGGTGAAACATGCAACCCCCATTCCATTCTTCACCAGAACTTTTGAACGAAACAAAATTTTTCAATTGAAAACAATTTTTTGGAAAGAATGATTTATTGCAGAACTTTCTTGACTCAGGTTTTGTGTCCGTAAAAGCAATGGTTTCCTATTGAAATTATAGAAAACAACATTGTGCATAAATGGATCTTCTGTAAATGGAATCGAAAAAATCTAGTAGGTGGCTGTCACGTTTTGTTTGCACAACTTGTGACTTCAATCGTAGTATTTTAATATCGAAAAAATCTAGTAGGTGGCTGTCAAGTCCCTTTGATTTCTATGTGGAAGTTGAGAGTTCAAATGTGGCTTTCGAATCTTCATTATGAATAATTAAACTAACGCTGAAATAGCCTATATTCATTTTATGTATGGTCGTGCCAATGGAAATTTTTTGGAAGCTAGACGACTCTATGCAGAGATGTATCTTCAGCGCGTGATAGCTCATCACACAATTTTTGCACATCTTCACCAACAGTTCACCCTGTATAGCGAAGTAACATACTTGGTAGAAAGTTTGCTCCACAGTGAAGTGTGAAAAATTTGTGTTTTCCTGAAACAAACCAGTCTTGTACCGGCCTGGAACAGAAAACTAACCCACCTGCACCATATATATTGGAGACGACGTTGAAAAATCTCCCTGAAGACAAAAAATCGGATGGAAATCTAATTGGACATAGCGATCTGGCGAGCAAGGAATCAGTCCTTGCAGGGATCGGTTCTCTGCCGAGGGCCGATCTCCTGGAGGTGCTGGGGGCATTGTTGTCTTCCCTAGGTGAAGATTTATTGAAAATACCAATAATAAGTTCACTAATTTCGGCAAAATCGAATGAAAAGTCAGAAGGTTCTGGTGATGTCCCTGCTACAAAAGGGCTCAGAAATGAGCAATTTACCGCCCTGCCGGCTACCAAAGATACGCAGAATCAACCCTCGACATCTTATCCCTATCGTACTATCGTAGAAGCTCTAGACTAGCAGCATATATCGACTCTAGTAGAAAAACTGCGATAAATGTTCCAACTTCAAATAGATTCCAAAGTTTGACAAATGTCACATCAGACAGTGAGTGCGCCTCTTCTAGCGGAGGGACCAGCCAAGTTCAAAACTGTACAGAGAGTGCCGACGACGTGAAAATGGATGATGCCAACGCGACAAATACTTCACCCACAGAGCAGACTCCAGATACAATCAGAAGACAAAACGTCCCTCCTATCAAAGTCAGAGATAAAAACAAGTGGGTCACTGTCAATTCTTTATTCAAAAGTAATAATATTAAATTGAACAAACTGTCAAAGAATGTATTTGACGGAATCAAGATTTTTCCGAACTCTCCTGAAGACTACAGAAAAATATCCGGTATTTTTAAAGATCAAGGTATTCCTTTTCACACCTATAAACTACCTGATGATAAAAAATTGAGAGTAGTCTTCAGGGGAGTCTCCGAATTCTTAGATTGTAATGACATCCATAACGAGCTGATTGAGAGGGGGTTCACCCCGGTCTCAGTGGTCCGTATGCGCAAACTGAATTCATCAAAAACACCTCTGCCAATAGTATCTGTTCTCTTGGATGAAGAACAAAAACATATCTTCCAAGTCACAGATATTTTGAACGTTCAAGTGACAGCTGAGCCACAGAGACCCAGGGCCTCTGTAGGACAATGCCACCGCTGTCAGAGATTCGACCACTGTCAGCTGAACTGCTGTGCCGTTCCCGCTTGTGTGAAGTGTAGTGAGAATCACATTACGAGGAAATGCCAAAAGTCTCGTGATGAACCGGCCAAGTGTGCGAATTGTAGTGGGGGTCACACTGCAAATTATCGGGAATGTCCCAAATGTCCTTGGTTAAGGCGCAGGGCGGACCCTGCTCAAAATCAGTACAAAAGAAGACATTTTTCCGTAAATTTGAGAAAGACACTAAGCGGGGGTGTCATATGCGGCGGCTGCCCAGGGCGCCTCTCCCTCCCCCCTCTTTCCACTTTGGATCAAATGCGGATGCTGTTTGCACAGTTTGCAGAAGCTGCTGCAAAATTCCCAATCGGTTTTAATCCCAACTAATGGGTGAAAGGCAGCTTCCGAATTTCATCAAAGCGGTGAGATGGAATTGTAATGGTCTTCTCCAGAACAGACTCGAGTTTATAGAGTTTCTTGTAGAGAACAACATTGATGCTGCTTTTCTGCGAGAGATTTGTCTTAATGGACAACCTGTTAGATTTCCTAACTACAAAATGCTTAGAATTGACCAAATTGGGCGTCCGGGTGGTGGTGTTGCGATTTTGGTGAAACGCTGTCATTCGCACGTGCAGCTCGGCATTTCCAATGATGATACCCATGGTATAGAATCAGTAGGTATTGTTTTCAACACGAGGAGTGGTCCTATTCGTTTAATCAGTGCCTATAACCCTCCGTACAATAGAATACTCCCTGAAGCACTCGATGTGCTTCTAATGGAAACAGATCAACCCGACTGTGGCAACACAGTGACAGGTATGAATACCAGGTGTTGGCTCCAGGTGAGCCGACGTTTTTGGTGCCGGTAACGGTAGACCTGATGTGCTTGACATTGCCCTGGCCAGGAATATCCCCTGGAACTGGGACATGCACGTTCTCGCCGAGTTGAGCTCTGATCACAACCCGGTTATTTTGACGCTTGGAGGTGATCCACCGCCCCAGACAGATCGTCTGTGTACGAGAGTGAACTGGTATGTGTTCAGTTCACTCCTGGAGACTGCATATTGCGCTCCTGAGAGAATGAATTCTCCACTTGAGTTGGATGAGGCCGTAGCGCGTTACGAACTCACCATTAAAAATGCCTTGATAGATTCCTCCCGCAGAGAACAAGCTCCCAAATACGATGATGAATTCTGGCGAAGGCTTAAAAATCTAATACGTGAAAGAAATAGGGCGAGAAGAGCTTCTCGAAGGAGGTTGTGTCCTGCGGACAGAATCCGGGCTAATCAGTTAAATAGGGAGGTAAGAGAAAGTATAATGGAATTTAGGCATGAAAGAGTCGGCAATATACTTCAAAATCTAGAAAACAACAATCAATTATGGAAGCTTAGTAAAAATTTGAAGACTAAAGAAGCCGATCTTCCCCCTATTCACGGTGAGGGCAGAATGTGCTATGACTCTGAGTCTAAAGTTCGAGCATTTGGAGATTCGATGGAGAGGCAATTTAGGATGAACGAGCATTCAGACGATGATCTGGATCGAGACCTTTCGATAGAAGATAGGGTTCGTCGCACCTTAAGAGAGCCAAATCGGGATGACATTCGTCCGGCTTGATTGAATCCTAGAAAAGGTTATGACGGTATTACTAATCGAATGATTGAGTATTTTCTGGATAACCAGTTGCAGTCATTGTTGAACATGATAAACAATTCGATGCGCCTTGAAAGATTTCCTCGAAGGTAGAAGCATGCCATCGTGGTGATGATTCCGAAGGAAGGACAAAATTCGACCTTCCCACAAAATTATCGTCCAATCAGTCTGCTTTGCAGTTTAGCTAAGTTGGCTGAGAAACTCGTCCTGGAAAGGCTCGACGATGAAGTGGATGACGGGAATGTCCTAACGAATGAGCATTTCGGCTTTCGCCGAGCTCACTCCACCGAGCTCCAGGTTCTGAGGCTGGCGGAAGATACGATAAATTCATTAAATACCAACAACAGCGCCCATGTTATACTTCTTGACATCAGTAGAGCGTTCGATAGAGTATGGCATGAAGGCTTGCTTTCAAAATTGATAGACTTCCACTTGCCTCTGGGTCTGGTGAAGTGGCTTAAATCATTTCCCATGGGTAGGACATTCCAAGTCAAGGTCGACAATTGTCTCTCGAATTCGAGAGCAATTGAGGCCAGCGTTCCTCAGGGGGCAATATTGTCTCCTATGCTCTACGCTCTTCACACGTCAGACATACCCAGGAGTGAACACGTGGAGATTTCCCTTCACGCTGATGATACGGCCTTACTTTCTTCTTCAGCCGACCATCTGATGGGTGTCATCTATTTGCAGAATGCATTAGACGATCTCCAGCAGTGGTATCTGGAGTGGAAAATAAGGGTGAATCCTGACAAAACGCAGGCTATTTCGATGGATCGCAAGAGAAACAACCCAGAGAGAGGAGTGACTGTCTCTGGAAGGGAGATAAATTGGTTGGAGCAGGTCAAGTACCTCGAAGTTACATTGGATTGCCGACTCACCTGGAGGCCTCACGTTAAATTGATTAAAAATAAAATACATAAGAAAATTGCATCACTCTATCCGTTAGTAAACAGGAAAAGTAAACTTTCCCTGAAAAATAAAGTCATGATCTACAAAATGGTTTTCAGACCTGTCATTGTGTATGCCTCAGCCGCCTGGGATCAGACCTGCAGAACGAGCATTCGCGTCCTGGAACGGGCGCAAATGAAAGTTCTGCATATGAATACGAACGCTCTGTGGTACGTGCGGATCGAACGGATACTTGAGGACTTAAATCTGCCTTCCATCAGAAGTATCATTAGAGAACGCAATCAGAGAGTATTTGATTATGCAATAGCCCACGAGAATCCTCTTGTGAGGGAAGCCACTGATTACAATATTGACGACCTCTCGCGTTTTAAACGTCCCAGGCGCTCTCTGGAGTGATGGGCTATTTATTAATCCATACATGGTGGTGAAAGCTGCATCCTCTCTAGAAATTAATATTTCTCAAAACTTTCAGATCAAAAATTATTTCTCGGCTATTTTTGAGAATCACCACCATGGCAATGACTGGAGATTCTTCTCTAGTCCTTGTCCAATAAAAATTCAAATTTCGTGAATGGCTGTAGCCCACTTGTTTTTATGTTGAAAGAGTAAGAGCCTCCGGGTTACACTCGAATATAATAGTGATAGTAGACCCTGATCTTCACCAACATCTCTGTGAGAGGGGGACTTTTCGAAAACCAACAACTGATTGTGGTCGTCCACGAGTAATGAGAACGGCAGCACTGGTGGAAGGTATTCTCAATATGATTGAAGATCGTCCGGAATTGAGTACAAGACACCCTTGATGATAGCAATGAACCAATTTGGGAAATTTCAAAGGATCACCAATTGTATCCTTATCATATTCAACGAATCCAGGCACTTTTTCCGCTAAATTTTTCCCATCGAGTAGACTTCAGTCAATGGAGTGAGTCTTCAAATGACTACCCAAAATGCTCAATTTTAAAAAACGTAATACTTACTGACGAATCCAACTTTCCAAGGCAAGGGATTACAAATTCCCATGACAATCATCTGTGGGCCGAAGATTACCCACATGCAATCCAAGAAGGTCGATATCAATATGAATTTTCACATAATGTGGGTCGGAATTATTGGCGAAAATATTATTGGACCGTTTTTGCTACCATAAAGGCTAACTGGTGCAACAACTTCTACGAAATTTCTCCAGGAGCAGGTCTCCAATTTACTCGAAAATGTTCCACTACCTATGCGTCCACGAATGTGGTTTATGCACGATGGTGCACCTGTCTATTTCAGCATAACTGCTCGTCAGTACTTGGACGACGTGTATCCAAATCGTTGGATAGGCAACCTTGGCCTCTTGGATCTTCAGACTTGAACTTCTTGGACTTTCACAACTGGGGTCACCTGAAGTCTTTGGTTCATATGACCCCCATTGCATGTGTGAATGATTCAAGGAATCGCATCATTGCAGCCTGCGAGACAATCCAAAACACAGCAGGAATATTTCGACATTGTCGGCGCCAGTCTATGAGTCTATGAGACTCGATACCTGTCTAATGGTTGGAGGTGGTCATCTCGAGCAGTTTTTATAATTCCGTTCCGTTTGATCTTGTTGCCTCTTCTTTTGTTGTAATACACATAATTTTGTTTTGTTTGTATTTTTAATTTGATATTCTATTAAAACAAAACATGGTACTGGTACATGCCTACATTGAAAGTTAAAACAAGCGCAATGATTCTAAAATACAACGATTGAAGTCGCAAGTCACAATATTTTGTCGATTCCATTTACAGAAGATTCCGTTTATGCACAATGTTGTATTTAATTTTTTTATTAGGAAGCTATTGCTTTTACGGATACAACACAATCATTGAAAAAGTTTTGCAATGAATCGTTCTTTCCAACACATATGTTTTTATTGAGAAATTTTGTTTCGTTGATAAGTTCTGGTGGAAAGTGGAATAGGGGTTGCATGTTCCACCTCTATAAAATATAACAACAAAATTTAAAAAATATTATCGGTAGCCTTTTTATTGGTAGAACATGCGCACGGAATGTCATTTCTTCAACTCTCCAGCAATTTCATGTTTGGAAGCTTGTAACTTTTCAAGGAAACTTGGACTTGGAGTCATCGGAAACATGCATCGTAGGATATGGGATACCCAAACTGACCAACTGGAATGCGTATAGAAGCATTTAGAGAGGCAGTTGGGCAGGCGACACAGCTACCAAGCAGCTTCACAATGCATATGAGATCAGCTACCCAGAAAAACAAAAGGCAGCCAACAGAGACTTGCCTTGGAGAAATGAAGAGTTAGCCAAACCAGGGAAAAAGTCAGGAAATTGTTCAATAGAGTACAACATGGAATTCAGAAAATAAAAAAAAAACACGGGCAAATGTGTGAGAAGATTACGGAATTAAGTTCAACTCAAAGCCCCCAGAAAATTATTTCTGAAGAACGGTATCGGTCTGATCAGAAAGCCGAACGCTGGATATACAAAAAAGAAGAAAATCATGGGTTTTCTCAACCAGGCACACTTTCCCGGTCCAAGGTTGTTGAAAACGAACTGCAAAGTGCTCAACTGAAACGGGTTGTCACCAACCTCATCATATCCAGCAGGAGTCCACCAGAGAAAATCTTCACCACTCAATAGATCCAATGGGCTATTGAGAGCTCCAAACCTTTCGAATCAGCCGGACAGGACGGAATGTTATTCGCCTCACAACTAAATGGCCTTGAGATAATAGAGCCCTTTTTGGGAAGGCTGTTCAAGGCCAGTTTCATTTTGGGCCCCATACCGAAAGCCTGGAGGGAGGCTGCAGTGGTGTCCATACCAAAGACCATGAGACGTCCAGCAGGCGAACCAAAGTCTTGTCGCCTCATCAGTTTTACCCCCTTTCTCCTGGAAACATTGAAAAAAATTATAGACTGTTATAAACGAGGTGAAATTGTCTGAGGTATGGAAGTTTTTTGAGCAAAATCCATACTGTAGAAATTTGCGGCCAGAATTGTCTTGCAATGGGCTCGGGTTACAAAAATCTATACCCAATCAGATAGCCAAACCGCACGTGAAGCTTCAAAAGCACACATTTGTAAGTCAAGACCGACTTGAAACTGCAAACTCTCTCTAAGACAATCAGGGTAATGTGATTCCATATCATAGGTACCCACATAGTATTCTAGCTAATAGGCATGCTGAAATAGTAGCCCAGAGTTCCAACTTGGCAATAGTTCACTGCTTTGAAGGAGCATGTGTGTATTTGGCACTCACTAGCATAAGATAACTTGTGTAGATCGACCATTTCTTTGTTCATCGCAGCCGTAGATAACGTCTGTTGATGAAAACTGGTGCTGATATTTGAAGTTCTTGAAGCCAACTTTATCCAAGTGAATTAATATATTCGAGAATTTCAGTCTCCCAGTCAACGTTGCTTCCGCCAAATACTCGGCATCAACAAGCACGCCAAAAAATCGATAGAGTCAGATTTCGACAACAAACTTCTCGTTCACTCAGAATCTTCGTTCCATTGTATATTTGTGAGCGTATTTCATCCAAATTAAAAGAAAATACGAATTGATTCTCTTCAGTTCTAAAACTCAGTTCATTCGTGTTCAGCTCTGAGGCGTGAAGGAATTGATTCCATCACAGCTCTTCAATTGCATATCCCTTTGGTTATTTTGGAACCTGCATGTTAACGAACACATATGATGACTCCAATAGTCTGGGTTGTTTCCTACTCTAAACCACAGGAATCAAGATTACACAGAGTACTGTTTTAACATGGCTTAAGTAACTTCTGTGTATAGAGGTTTATGTTCTCTTGCACTTAATTTTTTTTTAAAGAAGTAATAGTGATGAGACTGCTTTGGAAATCATGACATTCATTCGATACCTGTACCGGTTCTTGATTTTTTCCAATTCTTTTCACAAAAACAAGTAGGCTTGTCTCCTTTCCGTTGAATGGAGACCTGGTGAAATATTCATTTCAGGTCACCACAGGAAATAATTCTACCTATACGAATTCTTCATAATATGGATGATATAGAAGGAACAAAATCAGGTCATTGAATTGGAAAATAATTAAAACAGTACCGTATAATTCGAAAGCAGTATCAAAAACCATTCTTATCTCTCCTTGTTTGATCATATTGCGAACAATATATTTCAATTTTCGTACTTATATCCACTTGTCAATTCTTTTGCATACCCTATGTAGGATTCGAATTGGAAAAAATCCTCCGTCAGTACATACTCAACCCTGGCATGAATATTCCATTCTATTATAACTGATACTCTTTCACATGTAACCTGTTTGATAACAGGGGTAGCTTTCAATGTCTGGAGGGCAAGATTATTACAAAAAAAAATCCTCAGGCTACAAATGAAATGAAAATGACTTAATATACTTTTTTCCATTAACATTTTCATAGAAATATTCAGGGGGCAGTTTCAACCCTTCGGGTTTCAAATTCTGGAAAATCTATTCCGGTATGTACTCAACCAGGGGATGTAACCTTCATGCAATAGTTCATCCTTCTATTACTGATACTCTTCGAGATATAACCTGTGTTATAATAGAAATAGTTTTCACTGTCAGAAATGCTCAATTCTGACATGACAAAAATGTATATTCATGCAGGAATATAAAATCAAAATGGTGTAGTTCGATGTTTTTGTTTTTCAATTACAGGTTCTTTTCCCAACACCTATCTGCCCCTGGAATGTTATTATCACGCAAAATAATCATTCCATTACCGCTACTTTTTAAGATAACCTAACATGGGTAATTTCCACCGGCTGGAGTGTATTATTTAGGGAAACGTTTTCTAAGGAGAAAAAATTAAGAAAATACGGATCTTACATTTTTTTTGTTCGAACATCAGTTCATGAATGAAAAATCATCAAATATTCCAGGAACCAAAGACAAACAAATATATTATGTCGGATGAAATAGACCAGACGTGTTTCGTTGTCAATAGTCACAATATGAAACATATGTTTACTCCTCTTGTTTCAGTCTCACTTCAAACTTTCACGACATTTTCGTGTATAGAAATAGATTTGAATTATTATGGTATCATGTCAAAATGAGTAGAGTGGAAATGAGCTGTAGGCACCTCACTCATAGAGATGATGTAGGGTGATCAACCACATTCACCTCTCGGGAATTTTTCCAGTAGACAAAATATTCCGCAGTTGTTTTACTGGAAGCCAGACATGCACAGCAATCACCTTCATCAGTCATTCCACTTCTTATCATCAACCTGCTCATATCTATAATTCCATCAAAACGTATTCACTTTTCGTGTGGAATTACATGAGCAAGGATTCAGGACGGAATGGGTCGTGTACGAACATTGCCTCCATTTGCATATATTTTCTACTGTAAGTGGTGCATCAATTAGTTCACAGGAGAAATATGGCGGCATGGATGTGCGGTATATTGGAACAAAATATATATATATATATATATATATATATATATATATATATATATATATATATATATATATTGTTATGGAATGATAATTTTGTAAATATAATAATTGTTTTTATATAATGAAGATTGCTAATAATTTTCGCTATTCTTCTTTGTGAGCCAAATTGTTATGACATAGATAATTATTTGTGCCCTGTATAATATATTTTGCATTGTAATAATAATTGCTAGCTACGTCACTGTTCTCTCGTCACGTTGCTGCCAATTGTTATCATTTTCCTTACCACAGCTAAGCTCAGTTGGTACGCCCCTTGTCTCAGATAGCCGGTTCAGGCAATTGAGCCACTAGCCACTGCTTGATGTGTCAAATTTCAATTTATTCAATGGTCATAAGTATGATTGTTGATCATTGTAGAAAACGAACGACAAAGTATCAAATGGCTATTATTTCCTTTATTCAGGAAATCTTAATTTTACCTGGCCTACGAAAGATAACTTACTCTAAGGTGAATCTACACATATTCATGGGGAATCATGAGAAAAGTTCATTGGTAAAATATACACAACCTCACTTTTACCTTGAAAGTGAAAATTTCCTCAATAGTTCGAAATCAATTGAAATAAAGTTCTTCTGATGGAATATGCGTTATTAGTGAAATTGTTCAGTTCGGAATGTGCACTATGGAAGGTTTATACTTGTCTGGAACTGTCGCTGTTCAATTCAAGCCAGGATTTGCATTCCCTTCTACTCCAATGCTATCAGGAACTCCAATACCAAATAGAAAGGACCATACAAATCCAGCAATCAGCCTTGGATACTTGTATATGGGGTACAAATGAGGTAATGTTGGTTTTCCTCTTATAATGTGGAATTATTCAATTTTTCTTCCTCCCAAAAATACAACGTGGCATCCGTTTTCAATTTATTTTCGATCTCCTTTGTGGCTTTGTTTGTTGTCACCTGGATACCATTTTTGTTCCTTTCCTCTGATTCGAATTTTTGAATTCGCGCACTATATTGTCACATTCTCACTGTTTATGGTTATGTGTCATAACTTATACATGAAACTTTTTTTCCATTCTTAATAACTATGTACAAATTTCAATAATAATTGCCTCTAACACTTTCCCGCTCTTATTCTCTTACAATTTCAAATTTTACTTGTGACCATCTGTTCCCTGATTGGCTATTGTCATCAAGACGTTTGCTGTTCTACCACTGACTACTTTTAGTTAGCTACAATTTCATATACTGTATGTTTCAAATTTATAAATTTGTAGATCACATTTTATTCAGGAAAATTTTGTAAATCTAGACTTTTTGTTGTCTTTTGAAGAATTATGGGTTGTAATCATTCTGACAGTGTATGAAATTGATTGTGTAATATAATTTGAACATTTTTATATATATATATATATATATATATATATATATATATATATATATATATATATATATATATATATATATATATATATAAACTGAGTTTAGGAAACACAAAAAACCAATTTTATGTTTCCTTTGAGGTTGCAGTCAATAGGAAATGGCCATGTAAAGAAGACTCTTTGTTAATTTGTCGAGCTTTCGAAATACTTTATTTCATTATCAAGACATCTGAAAAAAACAAAATCGCATTGTAACAATGCTCTTTTTATGAACTATAAAAAACTTACTAACTCGGGTTGCTAACAGGAAAATATCGGTGCACATCACAAATAAAATCTTTAAAAATCAGTTTGTAAAAAACGTCTTCGACTACTTGAAAATCTCATGTTGAATATGCAAATTCATGTCGAATTTGATTGGAATACACACGTGGTTATCCCTGCAGTGGATTGTCGAGGAAGGACCGTGAACGCGGTCAGAATAATTGATATGATGTTAGAACCAATGAGGGAAGAGCACGTGTTTATCCCACTCTTCGACGATCATCTATAGCGGGCCATTCAAAAGTTGTACAGGGACACTTTCGCCTTTCGTGTCAAAATTCAGTAGATAGTTATATATCACGCTGAGATTTGCAATATCGGAACGTGTATTCATACAATTAGGTTGATTGTTAATATGTATCATTTCTAGGAAGTTTCTTTTATACAAGTTGTTTTCCTTAGCCAAAATACTTGGATTATTGAAATTGCTAAAATGGTTGAGTTTAATCGAATGCTCCGCAAGTGCACAGCTGTTTTTGTTTAAATTACAATCACTTTTAGTAGACGTAATGCGGCCTGATAAATTTCGTTTGGTTTGTCCGATATAGACTTTTTCACAATTCAGACAAGGAATACTATATATGACATTAGAACATTCTAAAATTGTTAATGGAAATTTTGTTTGAGTAAATAAAGCCGAAATCGTTTTTAAGTTTTTTTTGGCAAACCGGAGACCATCAGACTTGAAAATGTTTATGAGTTTTGGAGTTAGTTCTTCAATGTAAGGTAAAGTTCTATATGTTAATAAAGTTGGGTGAGTAGAAGACTCTTCATTGTTTGTGGCAATGTTGGTGGCTATGTTGTTGACATTAGGGTTTCTATCTATTCGTGTTGATAAATTAACATTTTGTTGTTCAGAATAAAATAAAATATTGTTTATTAATTTTACTGGATATGAATTTTCCTTTAGGATTTTTCTCAATTTCCTTAGACACTCAAGTCGGTGGGACGGATGTGACAGCCTGGTAACTCTGTATTTTAAAGCGGTGATTGAGTTTATTTTCATGTTTGCAGGATGGTATGAATGGTAGCTTATGAACCTATTGCTACAGATTGGTTTTCTATACCATTTGGTGCGGATAATATTATCATTCTGTCTGCAAACCCTCATGTCGAGGAAAGAAATACTATGTGATTCTTCCTTTTCAGCAGTGAACTGAAAGTTTATGTCGTAACTGTTAAAATAGAAAAGCGCTTCATCCACTCTGTCTGCTGGTACAGCAAGAATCAGATCGTCAACATACCGTTTCACGAATGGAATGTCAAAGGGGATTAAAGTCAAAACATATTTTATAAGATCATCAAGTACAGAATTAACCAGTATAGGTGACAGAGTTGATCCCATAGGGGTGCCAAAAATCTGTTTGTAATAATTATTGTCAAAAATGAGAAAATTGGAATCAAAAATAAATACCAAAATATCAACAAACATATTCCACATTAAATTGCAATAGCTTGAAATTGAATTCCATTTGTTGGATAACCACCTCAAGTGGAAGGTTGGTAAACAGAGAAACAACATCAAAACTCACAATCATGTAGTTTTCAGGTAATTGATAATCATTTATAAAATCACTGAAGGTGAGAGGATCTTTTATATAGTAGTCATTATCTGTATCATAAGCAGCAGTCAATATTTCAGTGAGAAATTCAGCTAATTTACTGTTAGGAGCATTTATCGAAGACACAATAGGTCTCATAGATGAAGTAAGGCATTTCATAGATATGATAAGGCATTGCTTTAAATAATCGTATACTTCATAACATTGAGTCAGAAAGAATATCAAGTGAATCTCTTTCTATTGATAGAATATAATTTTTATATATTTCTTTGGTTAATCCAATGAAATTTACTGTTTCTTTGTATGTTTTGTGCATGTCAGAAAGGAGATTGTATATTTTTCTAGACAGAAATAGGAAGCAACGGTGTCCTATGGAGTTATTACACAATGGTATCTGAACTAAATTTTTTTCATCGTTCGTGTAGTAGAAACGTTGTCTACTTTTTGTATCAATGATTCATTTCGAAACATATTAATGATTATATAATACGTACGTTGAATGTATATTATGCAATGGTACACTCAATAGTTATGTATGATATCATTCTATTGCGAGGTAGTAGAGATGCCACAAGAGTATTTACTGCTCAGAAAAGGATAATTCGGTTACTATACAATTTGAAAGCAACAGACTCCTGTAAACCATATTTTAAGAAATTTAAAATTCAAACTGTTTCAAGTATATACATTTACAGTCTGATTATTTACATGAAGAAACATGAAATGAATCTGGAAACTAATGCCCAATGGCACAGATATCCAACGAGAAACGGAAATATGTTAAGAACAAAAGCACATAAAACTAAACTCTACGAAATGACGCCAATCTATAGTGGATCTAAATTTTTCAATTGCCTGCCTGTTTTGCTGAAGTCAATCAGTAACATGAGTACATTCGAACGTAAATTAAAAAATTTTATATCCACTGAAGGATTTCATTCAGGAGATGAATTCCTAAATTATAATGAAGAACTCAACAAAAAAAAATTACAGCATAAACTATGAAACCCTACAAATCAATACTGCTAGATTTATTCATTGGTACATAAATGTTATACTACTATATGTATATTTCATCTATATTCCTTACTCTATTTTACACAGACAACTTTGTTAAAACCTTCATGTTTATTATCTGAAATATTTGATATTTTGCAAGATAACTGTTAACTACAGCGGTTCAAAAGTTAAGTGTTATTTTAACTATGCGTGTGTGATATCTGTATTTTGTAATTTGATTTTGTGTTTACCATATTGTATATCTCATTGATTATCTGTCTTAAATTGCATACCTGACTTATCCTATATCATGTATATGATCTTAAAGGACTAATAAATTATTATTATTATTATTATATTATATAGTTGCCTCGAATCCAGTACATTCGCTGTAGTAAATAACAAGTTTGACGGATAGGTATTTCTTTTGTTATACATTATTTTAAGTATTTTTTTTGTAGTATGTGTAGTTGCTTCAGATGACTATTTGTAACCTCTCTCCAACTCGATACGGCATACAAACGAAACTCCACCAAAGAATAGTACACTGTTTTCAGAAATATGGTTTTCTGTGACATATCCGGTATCCGTCAGCATAGCGAAATGAAATAATACATATCAGTTTTCAATTCTTCCAATCATAGGCTTCCAGCAACTAGTTTTTGCGTGATGCTCGAACAAATAAACAGACATTACAATTTTATAATAGTATAGATATAAAAAAGACAATTTTGCGTGATTACAATTCATAAAATCTTGTGAATTGTGGGAGATTCGTTTCAGCTGAAATTAACATTTTGGAAGAAAAAAGAAACTCTCTCAAATTCACCAAAAAAGACTTCAATAAAGGAGACATTCTGAATCTTTACGAGTCTTTGAAAAATCAAGACTGATCCTCTGTTTTGCTTCCGATGGAGCCTTCACTTTGCTGAAGTATTTCTCTTAAAATTTGGTATAAATTTTTCCATTCGGAAATAGAAATCAAACACTGGATTGACAATACCTTGATCTTATCAAGTAAAAATTTAAAGAATTTGTTCACTTCAGAGCAGCGTGACCCTAGATCTACGGCAATGTATAATGCAGAGAAAAGTAAGCACACAATGTTGCCCAAATCTGAGGATAATGAATTCTGAAAACATCAATCGTTCGTTATGGAATACTGTGGATTGAAAATCCGATAAAAATAAAATTCATAAAGATATCGTTATTGATAAGAATGGAGATCTTATAGGAGATCCCACAAAAAATTCTCCAGAATCCAGTAAGTTTTTCATCAATAGCCCCTTTCACTTTGTTAGTAACATATTGAATTCAACACCGAATTATAATAAGGATGATTGAATCGATGTTTATGAACCCGAATACGAAAAAAAAAACTATGAGATTTGTTGAAAATCTAACTCAAATATAGAAAATCATCTGGTACTGATAATATTCCTGGATTCATTTTGAGAAAGGTTATCAAATTATGTTGATTTCCGCAACACATAGGTATAATTAACAGATCATTTGAATTAGAAGAATGCTCACGAATAAAAAAAAAAGAAAAAATGTTGCTTCTGATGAAAAACTATAAGATTTGTTGAAAATCAAACTCAAATATAAAAAATCATCTGGTACTGATAATATTCCTGGATTCATTTAGAGGAAGGTCATTAAAATTATATTGATTTCCGCAACATATAGGTATAATTAACAGATCATTTGAATTATAAGAATGTTCACGAATTCAAAAATTGAAGAAATGTTGCTTCTGTTTGAAAAGGATTACCCCATTTCAATGGAAAACTACAGACCCATTACAATGCCTTCCTGAACAGACTCCTGAATTTTCTGGTGAGGGTTTGAGTATTCAGTAGAATCGACATCAACGGCCATACATTCATAGATTAATAGATGCAGGCGAATGCTCTGCTAGAATACTCATGTAGGACATTTGACTGAGCCAATCACAAACAAATATCACTAAATCTTGAAAAATATGATCTGTGAGGTAATGTGTCATCATATTCATCGTTCTTACTCGAAATCAGGTGGGTTTTATGATCGACAATAATTATTTTACTACTTGTGTTGATGATTTATCTTCAATTATTTTGGCATGCATATCGCAAGACAGACAATAAATACTGTGAGTGAACTGGCTGATCTTTTGAATCATCTTTGCTAATCATTCATCAACGCAAACACAAAAATGATTAGAGTTCATAATGTTCAAAGGGTTACTGATAATAACGATGTGGATAAAAACAATGAATTAGTGTCATATACTCACAATACCGCATATTTTCATCTATTTGAGAAATGGTTTGAGAAATCGTAAAATGCACGGTTCATATCATGCATAATTAGAATCAAGACCTATGCTATGGTATTCGTTTCAGAGATAATGCATCCCCTGCTTCTGATGTATTTATTGTCCAAAAACGATAAGCGAGATGCATGGCCAATATGTTGCATTGGGTATCATGCATAAATGTTTTTTGTTGAATTTTTCGTTTTGCCGTTATTTTGTTTGTACATTATGAAGATGTGTATGTATATTTTCAAAAACAAAAGAGCTCTCGTGCGATAAAAATATTATTGTACACCTGCCAAAAAGATATCGTGTACTCAGAGCTAACAAGACAGTGAAGTATTGTTCACCAGATTACTTGGGTCCCAAATTTTTCAACAAAGTAATTCCTCACCTCAAATCAAGTAAATCACTGGAAATATTAGAATCTAGTCAGAAAAATTAGTTTTTGGGATGAAATTATTCATTTCATTGGATAAAGTTTAGGTTCATCTAAAAAATATGTAATCTATTTCTATACTGTATACATACCTACCCAGAACTCCTTATTATACGGTCCTATATATCATTAGATGTCAGTCAATAAGGACGAAAACATTAATTGAACTGGATTTTGACAATTCTCAGTTCAGTCTTATGGGTAGGAACACAGAGAAAAACTATTCCTACGTACATGTATTGACTAATGAGACGCATTCTCAAGTGACACTGCCTAGAATGATCGAATTGTTCTGTTATTTGGAATGAAAAACAATACAATTACCATCATGGTAGTAATCATTCCACATGATAGTTTCGCCATGAATAATCTGGAGGTAGAAATTTGTATTTTTTTTCCTCTAATAATAGCCCCCTAGCCAGCAACAGATTTTCATGACCGAGTTTCTCTCGGGCGATAACTCGTAAAATGTTTCGTAAAGGTCAGCTGTGGTTCCTTGGGTGGGTTGAGCAGCGGTAGCCTTCCTCGCACGTAGAAAAATAAAATATTTCAATCATTTTCTCCCGAGTGATAATTTATCAGATTATAGCCAACCCACTATCTTAAAGAACAAAAAAAGTGGATTATATGTCAGCTGGTCACACGAACATGGAAAAAAAAATAAAAAAAAAAAAATAATAGTATTTTTTTCAATTAAAATTTATAATTTTTTTATTTTCTTTCATTGAAATAATATTCATAAACGTTGATGAATTGTATTGTAAGTGAAATATTCCTCAATATTGTGGTCCACCATCAATCTCCGATGGGAGATTGAAAAATAATCTATTATCGGTTTAGAGTTTGATTGTTCATTTGAGTTTGGACGTTTGTTTAGATTTCTTCTTACAGTTAATGAGTGTTATGGTCTTATTGCCATTGTGCTGAAATAACAAGAGTTATTCGTAAAAAAGATTCATCTGGAAAAGTCACACCATAATTAGTAGCCAATAGGATTTGAATATGCAAAAGTACCACTCAACTAAAATACCAATGAGGGATTTTGAAATGGTACAACGCCTTGATGATAACTTGGAGCGGAAATGAATGAGGTCAGTGGGCTTCACATGAACAGGCTAGCTAGGCACGTGCGCAGTAGTTCGGTGGAAAATGTTTGGTAGCAGATTCGTTTTTTTTTATTCTATGAAAATTAAAGATATTTCATCATTATTCGAGGGTATTTTGATTAAATGTCTTCAAGTTTCTTGAAAAAAGTAAGGTACACCTTTCAAAAACTCAAAGATTGAAACTATTTTCCATATCTTCAGCAGAATAATCCACTCCTTTATATGATAATAATAATAATAATAATTCTTTATTCACCATAAAAATATAATAATAATATAATAATAAGTATAAATATAACAATAAAGGTGAAAAGGCGGGGTGTCAGCGAGAGCTGTTTTTAAACTCAACCTTATGTTAAAAAAAAAGAAAAAAGAATGAATATGGACAAAATGTTTACAATATGAAAGTAGCAGTAACTTTCCAGTAATAACTTTCCAGTAATAAATGGATCAGTGAATGAGGTTAGCCGAGTCAGTTCGAACAAATATAGTCTATTTGCCAAGATGAACTTTCAGTCTTTTTTTAAAATTACTCAATGAATAGGATCTAAATTCACTGGGTAGTGAGTTATAACTTTTCGGTGCGCTGTACGAGAAGCTACGGGTAAAAAATTAAGTTTTATGCTTTGGAATGATGAGAGTTGTTCTATTGCGAGTGGAAAATCTGTTCAGGTCCGAAAATGTTTTTAGCCTTTTGAAGAAGTAATCTGGGCGTTGGATTGTAAGGACTTCGTGGGTAATTGTAAGAAGGTGTAATTTCCTGAGTTTCTCTAGATTCAGCCAACCTGATTTCTTCATCGGCTCGGTTATATGGTCGTATTTACGAATGCCGAAAGAAAACCTCAGGCAATTATTTTGTATACGTTGTAGGCGGTGACAATCATTTTGGCGTAAAGCTGAACCGTATATACTGTCACAGTAGGAGATTTTAGGAAATATTAACGACTCGCAAAGTTTTATCTTTAATTCCGTTGAGAGTAAGTCCCTATTAGGGTAAAGTTGCCTCAAGACGTTGTAGGAAGATTGGCTGAGGTGGCTGACGTGATTAGTAAATCTTAGCTCAGGATCAAGCCAGAGTCCTAGGTTTTTGAATTCTTTTACAATTGGAAGAAAGACATCGTCTAGGCGAATTTGTATGGTGTTCATTGAGACTTCTCTGTTCTTTTTGGTGCCGAATAGCATCACTGCAGACTTTTTTGGATTGAGTTTGAGTTTATGGTCTGTAGATATATCGAAGATGGTTTGGAGATCAGTATTGATTTGAGTTTGTGCCAAGTCCAGGTCACGAATGGGAAATGAAAAATAAATCTGGGTGTCATCGGCATAGTGGTGTATTGTACAAGTGTTGGCGAAAAGGTGGAAGTCAGATATGTAAAGACTGAACAATAAGGGTCCAAGAATGGACCCCTGCGGTACGCCTTTAGTTACAGGTAATGCCTCTGAAATTACTCCATAAAGAGTTGCCTTCTGGGTTCGGTCTGACAAATAATTTTTGGATTTGGATTGGGGAATTCAGGGACGTGAATTGGTTATATTTCATCATTCTCGGCATCAAGTCATGTTATCCACACCGAATTATCACTTCTTTGGGTGAAAATAGAAAAAATTCGTAAATACATTTTTATTATGCTCAGTTGGGGAGTCGGTGAAGGTCATATCCTTAGGTAGACATTTTGAGTTATTAAGAAAACTGAAAAAAAGGTTTTTGGTTTTTTTTAAAAAATTTTTTGGCATTGATTCTATGAACATTATAGATATTTCATCTTACAGTGAGTGCCCTGGAGATGTCAAAATGAATTAACTAAACGTTGGCTTTTAAGAAATATTGTTGTCTTCAATCGAAGACCTGAATCCCAATGATAACACCACAGTCATCATTCAGAAGGTCGTGAATAAGATTTGAAATTCAACAATCAATTTGGTGAAAAATAATATTTTGTTTGACTAGAATTTTGAAGCCTCGAGGCATATTTATATGAAATTTCGGGATAAAGTGAGTTTTTCGTGAGTCAAAATGGGTGGTGTTTAGGTTTGGGATATTTAATGTATCGGTAGATCGAAAGGGAATATAAACGAGTGCCTATGGAACATGAGACAGAAAACTGAGAAAACTATTCAGAAAAATTGGTTATTGGAGGCAAAAATTATTCTACAGGGTGAGTGCAAAGCTTTTAGGGGAGAAGTAGTCTAACGCTTGCTTTAATTTTATTGTTGGGGTGAACCACATGAACAAAAATCATTTGTATTCATGCAGGTATATTACCTGTTCTCGTTTTGTGCAAAAGCACAAACAGTTTTATTAAAATTGGGGAATTATCAATAAACATAAAATATGAGTTTTTTACGGGAACTATGGATTTTATTTGTTTCAAAAATATGAGTATGAGCTCTTTTATTGAAATAAAGTTGGTGTTGAT
>JAFIRS010005459.1:30000-56448 GCA_018342105.1 Gonioctena quinquepunctata
TCAGGGTGGAACCAATGTCAATATAAATGGAATTGGTGGTGTGAGATCGGTTAGCAATTCTGAAACATCGAATGTTCGTCTACCACAGATACAACTTCCAAGGTTCAGCGGTAATTACGAAACCTGGATGGAATTTAAGGATACATTTGAATCGTTTATTCAGGCAAACTCGGAAATAGGAGACATTCAGAAGTTTCATTACTTACGCGCAGCTTTGGAGGGCGGGGCGAAACAAGTAATACAATCGTTGGAATTTTCAGCTTCAAATTATAATATTGCATGGAAGTTATTAACTGATAGGTATGATAATAAACGGTTATTAGTACATAACCATATCAAAGCAATTTATGACTTGCCGGCAATGACACAGGAATCTTCATTTGGGTTGAGAAAATTCCTAGACACACTGACTAAACATTTGAGATCATTGGAGAATCTTGGGCAGCTAACAAAACACTGGGACACACTTATTATATTTTCCGTAGCGAGTAAATTGGATCAAGGTTCTTTGAGGAATGGGAAAAATATAAGGGGACCAAAGTTCTTCCGTCACTCAGCGATTTCAATAAATTTGTGAAAGATAGGGCAGATTTATTGGAAACTTTAGAATTGAGTCAAACGGTGTCAAAAACAAGGTTAAGTAAAGAAATTACTCGAGAAAATAATACAAAAACAAAGTCTTTCATGACAGTAAATAGTGACGAAAGGCCTTGTGTTTTGTGTGGTAAATCCCACAGACTCACCGAATGTGAAGAATTCAGGAGATTGTCGGTAGAACTGAGAATTTCACAATTGAAAAGATTGAGGTTGTGTATGTGTTGTTTTAAGCCGAATCATTTTAGTCGGTTCTGTAAATCTAATATTCGTTGTAAAAAATGCAATTACCGACATAACATCCTGGTACATCTCGACAGAGAGGGGATATCTTCTGGGAATAGCACGAAAACAGATAATAAAAATAATGACAACAGGAATGACATACATGATAGAACAGATGATGTAGGCAATAGCACTGCTGCCTTTTCTACTCAGAATATGGAAGAAAGCTCAGAGGTGATTCTATCTACAGCCTTGGTTTATGTACGTGATCAATCTGGGTTATTTCAAAGTGGTCGCTGTCTATTAGATTGTGGCTCGCAGTCAAATTATATATCCTCAAAGTTCTGTAAAAAATTGAACTTGTCAACTTCTGAAGTCAATGTTTCAGTGATAGGTATAAGCGAGGTCAGGGCTCCAATAACACAGAAATGTCAGATCGAGTTGAAATCAAGTCTAGGGAAATTTCAGTGTGGGATGTCATGCTTTGTAATTGATAAAATTAGTGAAAGAATGCCAATGCAGTCACTTTCTCGGGAACATTTGGAAATTCCAAAAAACATACAGTTGGCTGATCCAAGTTTTCACAAGCCAGGGGAAATAGATGTATTGATCGGAGCAGGGTTGTTCTGGGAGTTGATTTGTTCAGAAAAAATTGGGTTAGGAAAATACATGCCAGTGTTGCAGAATAGCAAATTGGGATGGATCATTACCGGACAAGTCAGACATACAGAGTCAACAGAGGGGAATGTTTATTGTGGGTTAACATTGAATAGCGATATACAGGGACAGTTAGAGAAATTTTGGGAAATAGAGGAATTTGGAAGTAAAGTTTCATCTCTTTCACAAGAGGAAATTGAATGTGAAAAGTTATTTGTAGAGAATACAAAAAGAGATCAAAATGGGAAGTTCATTGTATCAATACCTTTCAAAGAATCAGTGGCAAAACTTGGGGAATCTAGACAGGCAGCAATGAATAGATTTTTAGGATTGGAAAAAAGGTTCAATAAAAATTCTGACCTTAGACAAGGCTATATGAATTTCATGAAAGAATATGAGGAGTCAGGGCATATGACCAAGGTGAAGAATGAGGATGATCAAAAAATTGCATATTATTTACCACATCACGCGGTCATGAATGAACATAGTACAACGACAAAGTTGCGGGTAGTCTTCGATGGTTCAGCTACGACAAGTACTGGGGTTTCGATAAATGAGTTACAATATGTTGGTCCAACCATCCAAGATGATTTGGTAACCATTCTACTCAGATTTAGAACGCATGAATTTGTAGTTTGCGCCGATATAGCACGAATGTATAGGAATATATGGGTAGAAAAATCACAAAGATCTCTCCAACGAATTTTGTGGAGATATGACCTAAGTGAGGAAGTTGGGACATATGAACTCAACACGGTGACCTACGGTTTAGCATCTAGCCCATTTCTAGCAATACGATGTCTCAAACAGTTGGCTACAGAAAATGTCGAGAATTCACCATTGGCATCAAAGGCAATAGCTCGAAACTTCTACGTTGATGATTTTTTGAGTGGTGCCAATAGTATCACCGAAGTAGTGGAACTATGCAAGGAAGTGTTTCAGATTTTGGCTTCTGGAGGATTTGAGCTCCGAAAGTGGAAGTCCAATAATGAAGAGATTCTTCAACAGGTTAAGGCTGAAGAATCAATGGGGGTTGTTCAGTTTGGAGAAAAGGATAAAACGAAAACTTTGGGATTATATTGGAAACAGTATGAAGATGTGTTGATGTACACGATACATCTCTCTAGAACTTCAGGGAAAATTACGAAAAGGGACATATTGTCAGAGGTTTCTCAAATATTCGACCCTCTGGGGTTGGTGAGTGCTTGTGTTATAATTCCAAAAATAATATTACAGCAATTATGGTTAATGAAGGTATCTTGGGATGATGAAATACCATCAAGTTTTTGTCAACAATGGCTGCAATTCCGGGAAGAATTACCATTGTTGAATTCTTTGAAATAGATAGGCATGTTGATTTGTTAAAATATAAACAGGATGTTCATAAAATCAGATGTGGAATCATCTGCGACTGAAAGATAAACTTTAGTCACTATCTTTCAATTCACAGAAAAATCTTTCTATTAATATTCAATTGAGAATGTTTCCCTTTTCAAGATAGGCTTGTGTTGGGAAAAAATCCAAAATGTATTGAAGTACATGCATTTTCGGATGCATCAACCAAGGCATATGGATGTTGTATCTATTTGAGAACGATAAATGATAGAAATGATATTTCGGTGAGATTGTTGTGTTCAAAGAGTAAGGTCGCGCCGATAAAGACTGTAAAGATTCCCAAGTTGGAGTTATGTGGTGCCTTGTTGAGTGCACAATTAGTAAACAAGGTCAAATCGGCAATCCATTATGAATGGCAAAAAATATATTTATGGAGTGATTCGACAGTGGCACTCAGCTGGATCAGGTCTTCAGCTTATCAATTTCAGATTTTTGTGGCAAATAGGGTGACTCAAATTCAAAATATGACGAATATTGAAAATTGGCATTATATTAAGTCGGATGAAAACCCAGCGGATTTAGTATCCCGGGGAGTTATGCCCTCAGGTTTGCACAATAATACCAAATGGTTTCACGGACCTGGGTGGTTAGCGAAGGAAGAGATCCTTTGGCCAAATTCTTTATTTGAACCAATGCCAGACCTTCCAGAGAAAAAGCGACAAGTTCAGACTCTACTCTTGGTTAAAGTTGAACCAGTGTTTCCCTTTGATAATTTTTCGAGTTTCCAAAGAATGAAAAGGGTGTTGGGCTACTGTAGAAGGTTCACCTATAATTGTCGAAATAAAAACGCAGAACCGGTCCTTTGACAGTGGAGGAACTCGAAGAATCATTTTTAGATTTGGTCAAATTGGCGCAGCAACAAAGTTTTCCTGAGGAGTATCAGGTATTGAAGGAAAATAAAAATATCAGGAAAGGGTGTTTGGCAAGGTTGAATCCATTTATGGACGAAAAAGGGATAATTAGAGTAGGGGGGCGATTACAATTATCTTCATTCAATTTCGGCAAAAAACATCCAGTGTTGTTGCACGCAAGTCATAAATTGACAAAAAGTATATTCAATTTTGAGCATTACCGGTTATATCACGCTGGCCCTCAAAGCTTGTTATCATCAATCAGAGAAAGAATTTGGCCCATTAAAGGAAGAAACCTTGCAAAAAAGGTGGTTTATCATGCATACGTTGTTTCAGAGCCAAACCTCGGTGTGAGGCTCCAATCATGGGAGTGTTGCCACGGGATAGAGTGACACCTCAACCTCCATTCTTTGTAACCGGGATGGACTATGCGGGAACGTTTATGATAAAAAACAAATTGGGTAGGGGAAGTTCAACATCGAAATGTTATGTTGTGGTATTTGTTTGTTTTGCAACACGTGCAATCCATTTAGAATTGGTAACAGATCTCACCACCCAAGCGTTCATTGCAGCATTTAGAAGATTTGTTTCACGCCGGGGTAAACCACAGAAAGTTTTTTCAGACAATGGTTCCACATTTGTAGGAGCAAAGTCAGAACTGCTTGAATTACAAAAATTTGTACAGGCAAATGAAGAATGTTTGGTGGATTCATTCTCAAAAGAAGGGGTAACATGGTCATTTATTCCCGCGTACTCACCCCATTTTGGAGGGCTATGGGAGGCGGGTGTGAAATCATTTAAGTTTCACTTGAAAAGAGTGGTGGGAGAAACAAAATTGACGTATGAAGATTTTGCTACGATATTGTCCCAAATCGAAGCAATCCTCAATTCTCGTCCCATCACTCCCTTATCCAACGATCCCTCCGATCTCGAGGCATTAACGCCAGCTCACTTTCTCATTGGGAGATCGTTAACGGCCGTACCAGATCCAAGTCTCCAGGATATTGTCGAAAGTCGGTTATCTCGCTACCAGAAGATGCAACGTCTGCAGCAAATGTTCTGGCAGAGATGGTCAAAGGACTACATCGTTGAATTACAGAGCAGAGTAAAATGGAAAACCTCCAAACGAAGGCTCCAGAATAATCAGATGGTTTTGATCAAGGACAACAATTCCCCATCATTGTCTTGGGCATTGGGTAGGATTGTCCAATTGCATCCAGGGCCAGATGGAGTTGCGCGAGTGGCAACCATCCGAACTTCTAAGGGGTTGATTAAGCGGTCTTTTGAGAAAATCTGCTCCTTACCTATAGACTTTCCAGTGGAGGCAGAAACTACCTTCAGTAGAGGAAACTTGCACGAAGAACTTCAGTGTTGTATTTGGGGTTTATATTATTTTATATTGTTTGGTTTGATTTAGATGTAAGTGGGTATTCCATTTCGAAAGACTCTTTCAAGGCGGGGGGTATGTTCCGCTAAAATGTATAATGCTACGGCACTGGGATAAACGTCAGAGTTCCCGGCCTGATGCAAACTGTCAGTCGATCACAAGACAATGTCTGAAGCGTCATTCCATACTTCATCATAAATGTAACCAGCATTCAACAGTTGTAGAATAAATAGTAACAAGTAATTGAACGAGTGCTTTATTCGCAACAACAAGTATGCCGAGGGAAAACTCGTCATACTGCATTTAAATGGGCGATATATGCCCCTGTCTGGCTCCTGCGTTACACCCTTCAGGGCATCAGCTGACAATCTTCCAACCGAGATACAGCCAGCTGACATTTTTATTCATTCACAATAGCATATAAACTATCATGTGATAAATTTTCAATTTGAGAAGAAATCACTGAACTTATTCAAACGTGTAATCCACCACTTTATAGTCAGCTGACTTTTTTTTTCTTTAAGATATTGGGTTGGCTAAAATTGGATAAATTATCAATCGGAAGGAAATTATAAAAAAAAAAATTATACGTGGTTGGGCGGCTACCGCTGCTCAACCCACCCACGGAATCGCAGCTGACGTTCACTAGGGTTCATGAAACAACTCTCTGAAGCATTTTACGAATTATCACCCGAGAGGAAATAATAATAATAAAAATAAATATACTTTATTGTACAAAAAATTTTTTTTGCAGACAAATCATTTACATAATAATGAAATTACAAATATCGGAATTCATGGGATATGATGGTATACATATAGGTAAGAACAAAACAAATATGAAAATATTAATATTGATAAACAAATATATAAAATGTGACATGACAGGATGGAAAATCGAGGGGACTGTATAAATTCATCATTTCGTATAGAAAAAAATATGCCCCAAGATAGATTCAGAGATAAAAAATAAGAAAAAAATCCTAAATATATTCTATTTTATTTTTTGTTTCCAAAAATGCTCTTCAAAAAACTCCTGTATACTATAATATGATCTGGAGGAGAATAGTTCTTCCAGGGCATGTCTGAAGTAGTCACATTAAACAATCTCTCTTATCTCTTCGGGTATATGATTATACATTTCACGTCCATTCCAGTAAATTGAGTCCTTCAATAGTTTTGTTTTTGTGATTGGGAGATTTAGTAGGTTTTTACATATTTGACGTGTAACATGATAACCCGGATTACTAAAAAACTTGCACCTATGTTTGTGTATCAGAGAAATATGATGAAAATCAAAACAACGGTGAGTACTTCATGTTTTGTGAAGAGCTCTCCACAAGAATCTCCAGGGTGAGCTTTGCATACATTTCTCACAGCTTGTTTTTGTACGACTAAGACTGAACCCAGTAAGCTATCATTACACACCCCCCAAAATGGAATACCATACCTAAGGTGGGCATCCATAAAGGCATAGTATGCCATCCAAGCCATCCAGATGCTATTTTATTATTGAGATTATGAACGTGATCTTCAAATTTTGATTTGTTGTCTAGGAGTAGACCTGAACATGTTGTATAGTCTTTCTTTTCAATCACCTTGTTGTTCGATGATATGTTATCCAGGACACATCTGGAAGATACAACATTCGTTCTTTCAATATTGAATGACAGTTTGTTAGAATCACACCAATCCTTAATTTTGTTGAGATCCAATGTGATAGTATTTTTCAAGTCTACTACCGTTTTGCTATGCCACATGATGGTTATATCATCCGAAGAAAGAGTGAGTTTTCCAATTAAATCGAGTACATTACTATCATTAACATATAAAAGAAACAGTAATGGACCTAACACAGATCCTTGAGGAACTCCAAATTTCATATTCATTTTTCGCGAGTGTGATGTTGTTTTCACTATCTGTTTTTGACCAGCCAAATATGATTGAAGCCAGCTCAGTGTTTTTTCCCTGGAGCCATAAACTTGGAGCTTTCTTAACAATGTATTATGATTAACACAGTCGAAAGCTTTCGACAGATCACAGAACACAGACACGACAAGTTTTCCATTGTTTATTTCAGAATTAACTCCATACAAACAGGAGAAGATAGCATGAGTAATTTCGTTACTCTGGAATCTAAACTGATTTGCAATAATTATATTTTGGGTAATTAAAAATGCGTTCATTCTTCTTTTCACAATTTTTTCTATGATTTCAGCTATTGTTGGGGTGACAGATATTGGGCGAAAGTTAGAAGGGTTTTTCAAGTCTCCAACCATATGTAGAGAAACAACGAAGGAAGTTTTTAAGAAGTCGGAGATTTTGCTAGACTGAAACGAAAGATTTAAAACCATTACCAATATGTTTAAGGCATTTGCAGGAAGATTATCTATAATAGAAACTGATATCTCATCAATACCTGCGGTTTTTTCATTTTTTCATTGGTGGAGAATTTCTACTGATTCTATAATGTTAGTGTTGTATGAGGTTGATTTCTCATCTATGTCAAATGTTTCTAGATATATCAAGGGATCATATGGACACGGGCTTAGACTATCATTCAACTTTCCCGCACAAGTGCAGTAAAACTCATTTAATTCATTTGGGTTTAAAAAAGTATCGATCATCTTACAACGCGACGTTTCCCTCTAAGATCATGTATTATTGATGATTGACGGAATGTGTACCTGGCTCTCAGTCTATGACAAAGGCCACCGTAGTATCATGAAGTATTAAAATTTTCCTCAGCAAATGTATTTCCTTTATGGCACCAAACCATGTAGTTAAAACAACAATGTTTCAAACGACGTTTTACATATTTTATCATTCCTTTGGGCTGCTACAGTCGCCGGGAACATGAATTACGGGTAATAATAACTGATATAAGTTTTAATTGTGGGTATATATGTTTTGGTCCCCATTTCTAACTATTTAAACATAGTTCTCTGGAAATGAATAAAACATGATATCGGTCAACGTGAGTGTTTGCAATTAAGAAAACTGGCCCTGGGTCAAGAAAGTTTAATCGATGGCATTTGATGATGAGATCTAGACGAATGTTTATACAGAATGTTTCGCAAGGAATATAACGAATAGATATATTTTTTCATTGATTATCCAGAAAAAATGTTCCTGACGAAAATTGGTAATTGTTGAAAAACTCATTCATGTTCAGTATTTGATTTGGTACTGCTCTGTGTACCAATTACTTCCAATCATGTTTGTATGAAGAATAGAATAATTTTCTTAAGTTTGCAAAGCGCTTTCGACTTTCGTCATCTTCAGTGCTTCATGTCAGGTGCAAGAAGTATAACAATAGATGAGTACATTGTTAATCAAATGATTAAAAAATTGGCTTAGAATCTAACGTATCACATGTTGGAATTCAAAGGCCAGGTGGATATGTCAATGTCTCAATTGTCATTAAGACTGTTTTCGCGAAATGGATGAGGAATAATTACCAAAAAATAAAAATTCCGAAAGTCTTTTACAGTGTAAACCGGATATAACGACATTGAAGGAACTGAAATCTTCAATATACTAAATGAGCAGATATATTATATAAAAGGTTTCACAACTACTAATCAAGGAAGATTCAATAAAAATTATGGTATATTGATATATTGAAGATGACATAAATTTTTCTTATAATATAGTCATGCTTGGGCCTATTACTGCTTTTCAGGTTATTCTTGAAATTCTTGATAGAACTGTTGATTTCATATATATCTCCATCCTGACCTTCTGCCGATTTTAATAGAGACTTATACGCATACCTGAAAACATGCAAAAGAAAAAGTGTTAATAGTTTAATTTTGGGCGATATAAATATTGACTTGATGAAAGATGAGATTGACAAAAAAGTATACCTCAATACATTAGCTGAATCTGGATAATATCAACAAGAACCCAAGGTAATTCTCCTACATGCATAGACCATATCAATATTCAAACTGATCTTGAATCTTTCGAATTTATTGTTGTTGACTATTCAATAACTGATCATAATCCAGTACTTTTACATGGAATCATGGATAATTGCCAGAATACAATGTTTTAAAACCATTTGAACACTGTACTTTCTAGTTTATTCTATAATTACCATTTATATTGTTCTGGTTTTTCCCGAAAAAAATAAACAAAGTCTTAAAGAAGATAGGTACAAATAAGTATAAATTATAATAAACTAAAAGAATGCGTAAGCAAGGAGATCCGGTCGGAAATATTCAATACTAGTGATCCAGATGATTCAATAGACATTTTCATCGAAAAATCAAAAGAATGCTTGGAAAAAAATACTATAAGTAAAAACAATTATAGAGAAAACATAAGGAGGAATAACTGGATCACAAAGGGTCTAGTTGAGTCTATAAATACAAGAATCAATTATATAAAAAAATTAAACGTGAACCTCATAATTTGGAAAAAAACAATTTGACAAGCATTTGGAATACCCAATAAAAAAGACAAAACAAAATTATTATATACAGGGAATAGAGAAAGAACAGAATAATCCTAAAAAATTATGGAAAATACTAAAAAAAATTGGCAAACAGAAGACAGATAAAGAAATAAATGAATTGAGATGCGTTGATGGGGAAATAACGAATCCTTTATACATTCCAAACAAGTTGATAGACTATTCACTACAGTGGGAGAAAGCTACGCTTCAAAAATTGAAGACCCGAACTGAATTTTTCCAAGGAAAACTGGTATGAATAGCATCAGGATTTTCCCCATTACTAAATATAAAATTAAAAGTGTAATATTAAAACAAAGGAAGAAAAAATCCCCAGGAATTGATGAACTCACTTCGGAAACATTAATCGCTCTGCCGGTAAAATCAAAGAACCTCTTGCTTATATCTTTAATACGTGTATCAGTACGGGTTATTTTCCATTGAAATTCTAAGAAGCTTTCGTAAAACCCATACATAAGGGGGGTTATAAAGAAAACTATAGTCAGTACAGACCAATCTCATTGATGTCAGCTTCGGCTAAAATACTTCAGGGATGGATCAAAATAAAAATATTGCGTTATGTTGATAAGTATAACAATTTGGGTTCGGGAAAGCCAGATCAACCCAAGATGCAATTGCGTATTTGATACTAGAATTTATAGAGCCGTAGATAAAGCTAAACCTGCAATTTGCATTTTTGTTTACCTGGGAAAGGCCTTCGACACTGTCAGCCATGAAAGATTACTAGTCAGCCTGAATAATATTAGTTTCAGAGGAAATAGCTAGGGAAAAATGCAGAGTGATCTAGAAAATAGACGGCAATGTATTAGAAATGGTGAAATATATAGTGAATTCAAAAAAGTGAACTATGGAGTACTTCAAGGTACTATAATGGGACCAATACTTTTTACTATATATCAATGATTTATTCCTCCTATCAATCAAAGGAGACATCTCGAGTTTTTCTGATGATACTGCTGTGTTCTACGAAGACAACTCATGGGATAATTTAAAAAAGAAAATTGAAGAAGATTTTGGAATAGTAACTGATTTTTCCAGTCATAATCTTTTGACGGTAAATGGAGACAAAACTTTCTTCATTCCATTCTGTAGTAACTCAAGCGGACTCCCATCATACAGTTGATTCGAAATTGCTTAGGTGAACTCTTCCATTAATATAAAAAACTGGAAAGACATAAAATACCTTGAAATTTATTTAGACTATCACTTGAAGTAGGAACTCCAAACAAATGATATCAACAAAAAACTCAAGAGTCCAATTCCAAAATTCAAATTATGTAAAAAATTCTAAAATTAATATTAAACAACTAAAGTGTCTATATTCTGCATTAGTACAGCCTCACCTGCATTGCATTGCATGGGGGAAGGGGGGTGTTTATCGAGCTATCTTAGGAATAAAATTGAGGTTACTCAAAAGTGGATCCTCAAAATCATATTCAATGAAAGTTATCGATATCCAACGGAATCTTTTATATAACTCAAGTGACATGCATAATTCGAGGCAAATATATTATAAAACACTAATAACACAGCAGAATCAAAGTAAGAACCAGATAATTGAACATGTATATAATACACGATAAAAACACAATAATTCGTTAACACTACCTACAGTAAACAACACTTCAATTCAAAGAAGCTTCATTTACATGCATTAATTTTTTTTAACATGCTGCCATCTGATATAAAGTCAATAAATTCACAAACAATTTTCAACTCAAAAATTGAAAAAGTTCGTATACAAGTCAAGAAAAGAAATTCACAGACAACAAGAAATTATCAATTGACTCTTCTTTGTTAATGTAGAGGTATTGGTGTATGTACGTATGTGTATATGTATATATTTAATTTAAAGATTTTTTACCTGAACGACCTCGAGCGGATGCTATATACATGCGGTTTCTCCCGTTTATTTATGTATCTATCTTCATATGTAAACATGAACTCAACAGCATATAAAATTTTGTATGATTGTATTATTGATGAATAAATATTGTTATTATTATTATATAACTAAGGACGCTATATCCGATTGTTGTTATGAGCAATATAATTTTTTTTATTTCTTTGATTTATATATCGCCATATGATGTGAGATTTCTCTCCAATATTAAACCCTTTTTTGGGAAATGGAGCGCAAAATGGCACGATCCAAATCAAATCACAACTATATCACATATTAGACTCACAGATAGGAAGCTCCGCACACTTCCTTTGATGTTTGATTTGTCGCTTCATTGACATCGAACCTTCAACTCGATATAGGCACAGTTGCCAGTTCTTAATTATGTTTCATTTGGAAGTAGGACAATACTGCCAACATGAGTGGTAAGATAGGAAAAATTGATAAAAAATCAATATATGTTTGAAGATTCGCTTTCGAAATCAATTGTAGTGTTGAATGCTTATATTTTAAGTTGTGTTATGTAGAATAATATCGTTTATTTCTTCGAATTTCTCATTTGATTTCGAGATTTTTTGAAAATGGCAATTTTTGGCCATAAACACGTCATCATTCTAAATGGAGGCCTCGCCGTAACCCCTTCAGTTGTATATTTAGAATGACCGTCATGAAGAACAAGAAGCGCATCATTATTCTGACAGTTCTTCCGGGCATTCAAATTGGAGATAGAACTCCATCTCTCTCTAATTTCGTTTGTCTTTTATTTTTTTTTATTTTTTTATTTTAGACATAATACATCCAACAGGCCTAAGCCCAATAACAGGAGTATATAATAATAATAATTATAACAATTTGAAGTGAATGGTAAATGAGGAGTAAATGATAATCAATGGTAACAAATAATAACAAAATCATAACAAAAAGATGCCTAGCTATATGTCATTCGAAAGAGTGAAGGTTAGATTAAATAGAAAAGGTGATAACTTAGAATAAAGTACAGATGCACGAAGGAGATACAAGTAAAAAATTCAAAGTGTATATATGGCGAAGCTAATTTGGAATAAGTTTATACAGTTGCTTTCTAAATTCATTCAAGTTAGAAAAGAAGATGTCTACAGAGGGTACATTGTTGAGGCTTCTACACATAGTTGAGATTGGACTATTGTAGTGATGCTGTGAATTTGGCATTTCGATTCGAAAAGACAAGTGTGACCTTGACGAAATACGTGGAGTATTGAAATTTAATAGTGATAATAGAGATGTTGAGTCAACTTGGTTATTTATCAGTTTGTATACAAATATGATATTTGCTATTTCTCTACGTTTTCTCAGGCTAACAAAATTGAATTCTTCCAATAGTAAATCGTATTCGTAGTGATAAATGGGATAAGTGTGGTGTTTCTTGTAGAACAGGAATTTAAGAAATTTCTTTTGAACTGATTCAATGGATGATATGTATTTGACGTGGCTAGGGTTCCACACTACATTACAATATTCAAGTTTGCTGCGAACTAAACAGTAGTAGATAGAGGAAATAGCCCTGAGATTTGAAAATTCTTTACAATTACGTATTAAAAAACCCAGAGTTCTTCTAGCATTGTTTATTATTTTTTCAATGTGCTGATTAAACGTAAGTTTGGTATCAAAGAGAACACCTAAGTCTTTGCATTCATTCACTCGTCTTAGGATACCATCACCGATTCTATAGTCATATATAACGGGAGAAACTTTTCTGGAATAGCTCATAATTTTGCATTTATCAACATTCAAATATAACTTATTCGCCGAGCACCAGTCCGATAAGAGATTTAAATCGTGCTGGAGACGAAAGCAATCGGTAGTGTCTGAGATTTCTGTATATATTTTCATATCATCAGCAAAAAGTAGTTTACTCGACTGAAAAATAGTACATATTTCATCGATGAATATTAGGAATAGGAGTGGCCCTAAGTTCGATCCCTGTGGTACTCCTGAGTAAGCTACGAAATTGGAAGATTTCACACCTTCATATTCAACAAATAGTTGTCTATCGCTCAAGTAGGATTTCAATAGATGCTGAATCTTGGGCGAGAGACCAAAAGCTCCCAATTTTAACAATAGCTGATTGTGGGATACTGTATCAAACGCTTTACTGAAATCAGTATATACAACATCAATTTGGCGACGATTATCAAGGGAATTAGATATGAACTGCGTAAACGTGCAAAGGTTAGATACAGTGCTACGTGATTTCACAAAACCATGTTGGAAATCTGACAGGGATTTACTCACATGTATATAGATGATATCAAAAAGAATAATTTCGAGTAATTTTGAGAAACCAGAAATTAAGGCTATTGGTCTATAGTTACGAATGTCTCCTATTTTTCCTGATTTGAAGACAGGACAAATACGGGATTGTTTCCATATGGTGGGAAAAGTTTCGGTATTCAGGATGAGGTTATAAATAAAAGTAGAGGCCTACATAGCACTTTCACCTGGGATTTAATTAGTCTAACGGGGACATTGTCAGGACCGCACGTCAATTTGTTTTTTAGCTTTTTTGCCGCCGTTAGAATGAGTTCCTCGCTGATTTTATTGATATGTAAATAATGACTGGAACTGATAGAACATTCGGGAAAGATACGTTCATTTGAGAGAGGAGAATCATGGACATATGCATTGCTGAAGTGTTCAGCAAAGGCGTTGACTATAGATTCGGATGATGTAAGCTTTTCATCATTGATGAACATAAGTCCAGGGATACGAGATTTATTTTTTTTGGTGTTGATGAATGACCAAAACTCACGGGGATTACTAGTCAGGCTATTTTCTGATTTTTCAATGAACTCTGAGTAAGCAAGGTCTATTTCAGTTTTAATGATACGCCGGAGGTGTTTATAACGTTCCAAGTAAAAATTATATTTGCACTTTCTATACATTCTGTGGTAGTGATTTTTTTTTTAAATATTATTGATAATGTTTTTGGTAAACCACGTTGGGTATTTGCGAGGATTATTAATTACTAAAGGGGTGCACTGACAAATTACACTTTGTAAGGTAGCATTGAACTCTTCACAAGCTATATCAACATCGGAGATAGATTCTAAATAATTCCAGTTAATTTCGCTAATTTTTTGGGAAAACTTTTGGATGTTAATTTTACGGAAATTGTAACGTTTAGCATCCGATATAAATACCTTCTCAGTTTCACAATCAATTACCAAATTCACAGCAAGACTAGGGTGGTGGACATCAAGTTCAACCAACGGATCAGAGTCAAGTAGCACTTTGCAATCCATATTCTCGGGTGACATAAGATCTAAAATTCTACCATTTACATTTTCTATGAAATTGTTCTGTATTAATTGTCTTGTCTAGTCTTCTTTTCTGTGTAACTACTCTGTGACGATATGCACCTATGACCTGTCAACTGTCTTTATGAGCACTAAATCAAACGTAAAATGTTTTGTTTTAGTGAAAAAGTAAGACGGTGGGTCGTTATAGCCGATGAATTCCGTTGACGGTTCGTTGCTTTACCCGATATGTATCTTTATCCGATGTTGTTATGAGCAATGTTCACATAGGTACCTATATCGCGATTCGGCCAGGACCTTGTCATTTAGTCGTTATAATAACCGATGTCGTTATATCCAGTATTGAGTGTAGTTTGATATAAATCAAACTGGTGTTTGATAGATGCAGAGCAAAGAACAACTACTTTCCTGCTGATACTACGCAGAATTTTGAATGAAATCTGCTCGACATCTATGCAATAATTCATATAAATGAATACTAAATTGCTAATGTTTCTTTCCAAAAGACATGATTGTGTTCTCGCCTTACACCTATGGACCGGTTTTGGGTTTCAGACTGTTGGCCCTCATCAGTATAGGGCAGTCCCAGCCAAAGAACCGAAGATCTCCGGCTGAAGCCAGACTGAATTGAACATCGACATAGCCATGATTAGTCAACAATGGGTACATGTTACGGGGTGAATTTCAAATTCACCTGCAAAACGGCACCTGGTGACAGAAAAAAACACCCCAGAAACTCAATAATAATCTATTTCGAATGGAGTTGAAATAGGAAGTGGCAACATGGCCGACTACCACATGATAAACAAATGAAGAGGAATATTCAACAAAGAATAATAGTTCCCGTAGTCTTCTCCATGATAGTTGAATATAAATCAATTTATGAAAATTAGTAGACGGAGAGCCGAAAAAAACTACTTTCCTGGCTAATACCACGCAGAATATTGAATGATATCGCTGGACACATATAGACCTGTTCTGGGCTATACGCCTTTATCAGTATAATTATTTTTTGTCACCATGTGCCATTCCGCAGGTGATTTCAAAATTCACCTCGTAACATGTACCCATTTTTGACAGAGCCTCGGATCTTTGGCTGGGACTGCCCTATGCTGATGAGGGCCAACAGCCCGAAACCATTCTATTGATGTCAGGCGAGACTGATTTGAACTAAGCAAAATCATGTCTTTCAGAAAAAAAACCTTTGCAATTTGGTATTTATTTATATGAATTATTGCATGGATGGCAAGCAGATCTCATTCAACATTCTGCTTGGTATCAGTTAGGAAAGTAGTTGTGTTCTGTCTTCATCTACCAACCTTCAGTTGAATTTATATTGTACTATCATATAGACTTTGGGAACTTTTATGCTTCAACAAATTATTATGTTTATTGATCATGTGTGTTCCCGATTATTTCGATGAATTTGATAATTTCGATGATTTCGATTATTTTGATTGATTTCATGATCCTGATGATTTCGTTATTACGATGATTTCGATGATTTTGATGATTTAAATGATTTTGATGATTTCGATCCTTTCGATGATTTCGATTATTTTGATGACTTCGATTATTTTGAAGATTTCGATTATTTCGACTATTGATTTCGATGTTGAGGTTAGATTTTTCCAAAGTGTGCGATAACCGCCACTTCCACTGCTTCCTTTCCTCATATATTGTGGCTCGATCCTAATCAAATTAGAGTTTACCTTCAAGTCCCGTGCTTCTGACGAAGTCGATGATGATACTCGGTGATACCTTTTCCAGGTCTTTGGGCTTTAGCTGCCCATAATCTATACGGTAGAATCTTGTTCGTTCCAGTCCTCTGCACAAGATGTGCTCTGCTGTTTCCTCTTCATCTTGGCAGAACTGACACTCTGCGCTCTCCGCAAGTCCGATTTTTTCAAGATGTTTTCACAGTCTACATTGACCTGTCCCGCTATGATCCCAATTTTTTTCCCATTCAGTTTTAACAGGGCTGTTGTTTCTTTTTTCAAAGGGTTCGTTTCGGATACCTTCGAGTGAACTGGTCCCCCCATTTCATACCAGTATTCGCGTTTTTTCTGCTAGGTACAGTCTGGAAACACTTCTTTGGTTATACTCTTTGATATTCCGAATGAGAGCTTGGTTCCTATAAACTCCTTCATAGTGCCTACTTTTGCCGGAAGGTCGGCTTTCTCATTCCCTTCCAAGCCTGTATATCCAGAGACCCATAGTAGAGTTATTCTGGTGTGTCTGCCTACGCTTTGGAGGACTTTCACGCAGTTCCATACTAATCTGGATTCTATTCGACTTGATGCCAGAGTTCCAGTATTGCTTGGCTGTCGACATGATTCTGATTGATTTTTGCTGTTTCTGTTCAGAATTTTCTGCAGGCAGGGTTCGATTGTATGGACTTACCTCTGGAATATTGTGGCGAACTCCCAGGTTTACACTAAGGTGAAATTCCGGCTGTACTCCGACCTCCAACTCCGTCTTCCCTTTCAGATTGATCTGTGTACCATTGTAGAATGGCCCTCGTGAGTTCTGGTTCTTAAGTTCTCCATCCATCCCTTTCCGGAGAATTCCATGAGGTCTATCAAAGTTCTTCAGGAAGGGAGATCTTTGTGTCTGATGGCATAGCTAGAAATGGATGGGATTTTATCTCGTTCTCGATTTTGCGACAACTCACTCCATTATTATCGTTGACGTCAATAGGTGTCTATATTCACTCACTCTCGCCTCCTTTTCTGAGCGATTATGCAGAGGTGGGATGATGAGGAGGAGTGGTTCCCTGTTAGGATTAGACACGCTTGCCTCTGGAGTTTATTGAGCTCTTCTTGTGCACACTTTTGTGTCCCTTTGCTCCACCAGACAACCGCTCCGTGAGTTCGTTTTCAGCCTCCCGGCTCTCCATCTTTCAACTCAAAAATCAGTGTTTTATGGACAATTCACGGGTATGAAATTTTGAAAATATAAATCTGATTGGAATCCTCTTTGGTTTTGATCACAGAGACTAGGATTTGAAATTTTGAATGAGAGTTTCAATTGCATACCGTGACATTCAAGCGAATGGGCAGACCCATCATTCTAGAAAATGTCTGGGTCGTTTGAATCGGCATAGTTCGTCTATTAAGTAATCTACAGCTTCCTTGTCGGTGAATTTTCATGTGCTCCTGCATACTCGAATACCGCCTGAAGAGGGGGTATTGTGACACCTGTACTTCACCTTTCCAATAAATTGTAGACGACTGTCTACAACACAAAAGTATGATTACCCAGTGAGTAGCCTTGGGTTTCCAGAAACCACTTCTGCTCCCGAACCATACTTCATCTAAGACCCATCTGTGTTCCAAATCTTGCCCTGAAGAACGGTACAGAGTAATAATAATAATAATAAATCGACTTTATTTAACGAATGTACATGCATTTGCCCTGAAAAGGCGAAGATTAGCTGATAGCTACTCTTGAACTCTTAACCTTTTCAGTTTAAAAAAAAAGGTTATACAAAAATTAAAATAATAAAATATAAGAGATAATAAATAGAAAAAGCATTTACAATGTTAATAATATTGATATAAGTAAACAATTTAGTAAGTTTTGTAATCAAGAAAGAGATAAAAAATATGTAGCAATGTGACTAGTCTTGTTGGTTCAGCAGTTCATTTTTAGCGACTTTCTTATATCTATTCAAAGGGGATGATAATTCTGGTTTGAAGGAATTAAAAAGTTTTACTGCATTATAAGTAAAACTACGTTCAAACAAAGCTGTCCGATGTTGTGGCATGTTAAGTATCTGTGAATGTCTGGTATTAAAATTGTGTAAATTGTTTCTGAATACTAGTTTGTCAAGAAGGTATGATGGACTTTTAGTATTAAACAATCTATACAAAAAAATGAGGGAATGGTGTTTAAATACATTAGAAATTTTGAGCCACTTCAACTGCAGGATGTATTGAGAAATGTGATCATATTTCCTTAGATTAAATATCTGCAACAAGTATTTTGCACTCGTTGAAGTCGATTTTGAGTGCATTTATCTAGACATGGATAGTAGACAATGTTACAATAATTGAGAAGGGATAAAACCAAAGATTCTGAAAGTTTTTTCCGTGTTTTGAAATTTACTTTACCGACGGAAAAAAAGGAGGAGGTTCTCTAGTTGACGCGTTCATTTTTTTTATGTATGAACCGGTTTAACGTTTTACATAGTTGTCCAATTTTGATGATTCTTTTCTCAATGAATAGGATACACCTCGAAGTTGGGCCCATCGGGATTAAAAAAAACACTCCTGATGGTGGGTGGGAAAATAGGGGATTGTTGATCACCCACTGAATTTCCACTTCTCAACCGATTCTACCACGCATAACTTTGTACTGGGTTATTCGATTCGGATTTTTTTTTATTTCATAGGGTATGCTTCGAAGTTGGTCCTATTCGAATATCACCCCTGAGGGTAGGAAAATAGGGGATGATTCATTTATTTACACCTGTGAACTGATTTTGTTGAAACTTCTCACATATATGTAGTTCTGATGACACTACAACATAGGGAGGCCCAGAGTTAATTTGATGATGGAGAAGGAAGATAGTCGAGGGATCTCCTCAACAGTTCACAGCAGCTACCTCGTGTTTGGGGTAATATGTATATATGCCTGACTAACTGACTCACTGATTGACTGATATACAGCATATATTTTTGATATTCCATCCCTAAAGGAGTGAGAAGGTGGGTGAGAAGGAGGGTGGAAGTGAAAGTAGAGTTGGTTTTGAAATTAGAGTCATGGAAATTAGTATTAGGGCTTTTCTTTACAATTGTGTTTCAGGGTTTCTGAGAATTCAACTGTAAAAGGGTGAAATATGGGGTTAGAAGTCTGTATATTAGTTTTCAAGTTGGGGTCATAAAAATTGGTACATGAAGTCTCTGACACAAATAGAAGAAATATGTATTTCAGTGTTAGGGTGATAAAAATGAGTATTCTAGATCCTTGTGAGGGATAAGGAAATACAGGTTTCAGTATTTTCATAAATGCAGCCCTTAAGGGGTTGAAAGTTTGTGAAAGGGTTCCGTTAGTTCGGAAGTTAGGATCATAAAAATTTGTATTTGAGGTCTTTGTTACAAATGAAGAAATATGTGTTTCAGTCTCTTTAGAAATTCCGTCCCCAAAAGGGTGAGTTAATTTGTAATAGTTGTCACAAAAAAAATGAGTTCATCGCGGACGAAATCGCTGGTACCAGCTAGTTATAGTATATAACAAATTATAGTTGAAGTAAGGTGGATAAGTAAGTATATCGAAAGTGATCCAAATCAAGTGGGTAGCAATCAGTGGATTTTAGCCACTAAAAATTAAAAAATTAAAACTTAAAAAAAACGACGAAGAAAGAAAGTGAAAAGCAAAAAATAAAATGAACCTTTTTATTCTTGATAACCTAGCTCCAAAAATAGTATTCAACTAATTTTGAGTCGGCGCTAAACAAACAATCAACGAATTTTAATTACTTTAAAGAAATGAGCAAAACAAAATAACATGAAAATGTGACGTGAAATCTCCAGCGATAAACAATAACATTCCAGTAAAGCGTCCTCCGCACGTCTAATCGCAAAGACATGTGCTCTTACATATGTGCCCGTTCGGTTAGCTGTCTCGCTGATATTGACTTTTCCAATTTCCAGCGAAGGGACGCGCAGTCGATGCGCACAGCACTGCCAACATTTTACGCTTTACGTAATCAATTTGCTTGTATGTTTGTTTGCCGACTCAAAATTAGTTACATACATTAGTTCTGGGGCTCAGTTCTGTCTGGTGAAGATACTCCGTATGATTTGTCAAAGGAGAATCGTTTCGTAATGTGATCTCATTCCAGATCTAGCACTTCCCTGATTATGCTTGCGATGCATATGTTCCCTGTACCAACATTTATGTGTGTTTCACCTAGCCTTGTCTCTTCTGGTACGTTTTTTTTTTCATATGCTTCCATCCAAGTTCAAACTTATCAATTCTGTATCTCATGGATCCCCATTCTATTAATATTCTCGACCATGACAATAACAAACTGAAAAAAAAACTCGATAACGAAATTATTCCATTTGGTTATATCATCAATCTTCTCAGTAGATAATCACCGACATGTGAGCTTTTGAAAAATTTTAATCGCAAGTAACCATTTCAATCAATTCAGCTATTCCATTTGCTTGATTGAATGTCTCTACAATAATGAAAAAAATACTAGTTTTCTAATTTTGACATTCAAAGTGACACTTTTCAAAACTCGTTGATGTTATCAAATGTTTTACTTATCATCACCAGTTCTGAAAAGTAAAATTTTTTGCAATTGGTGATGAAATAGTTATTTGTGCAACCAGTTGGGAAAAGCACTACTTTTCGTGATGAGCGATTCTCTGCGGAACGAGCGAAGCGAGTTCTGCAAACGGAAGCAAGTTACGAAAAATAGTGTTTCACAAAATATTTTTTCTAATTTTGATATAATGTGATCCTTTTTCAAGTTAGAAATATCAAAAATATATATTTAATTCTACTAAAGAACACGCTTTTAACGCACTAAAAATAAAAAAATAAATTTGATATTCAACGACGATGAATATTCAAATGAAAAAATATAAAACCATTTCTTAATTTTATAGTGAAAAATTAAAAAAATCCTCAGCATGGGGATTCAGATGAGATCCAGAGCTCAGTCTGGCGCCTTAGACCGCTCGGCCAACTAGTCTACTTTAATTGTCAAACGTATTACCCTACTTTGACGTAATTAACATAACTTTTTATGTACTTTTATACCTGCTACCTGTAAAAGAGCCTCACTTCCGAACTAACAAGTACACATTCGTTCTCAACTACACATTACACCACTCATAGTCAAAATTTCAGATTTGCTAAAATGACGTAGGTTTGCCGGCTCTGGTATCTTGGACTATTTTTATTGATTTCGACAAAGCACCCCACGCTTTTTGTCATAGTTGTTGGATATCAAAATTATTTTTAACTTTTTAGTGCAGTGAAGAAGTACTTCAAGTGGTTTAGCCTTAAAATTATAACAAATTTTATTCCTGTATTTTTTGCAACTGGCGGTGAAATTTACTTCTCATCAACAGTTATGAAAAATTTTACTTTTCGCAACTGGTGATATTCTACTTCTGCGTTGGGTTTTTGGTTTCCTGACTCCATACGGTGTCAATTTAACCAGATCAGGTATTGTATAACTTCACAAATATTAAATAGTATTCATCAAATATATAAATATTTATGATCGTATACTATGATACAAAAAACTTGGAATCTCTTCCAGATCAGGTATTCTCTCTTTCCGACAAATCCGTTGTCATCTGGCCTGGTTACCAGCGTAGAGGGAAATACTTGTAGAACTTCACACACATTCAATTTGCTTAACAAATACATAAATATTCAGGCCCATAAAGATGGCCTATGGACTTTCACAAACATAAAACTGACTCCCATTTCCAACATGACATCCACGTGACCTCTCTGAAAGCAGCTCTTCATCAGACGTCTGCTCTTTGTCACATCAGGAACGGAAGTGATGCACAACTGGTGATGAAAAGTAAAACATTTGATAACGTCAACAAGTTTTGAAAAGTATCACTTCAAATGTCAAAATGAGAAAAAAATAATTTCACCGCCAATTGCAAAAAATACAGGAATGAAATTTGTTTTAATTTTGAGGCTAAACTACTTGAACACTTATATTATGAAAAATAAATTCTATTCGAATTCAATACATAATATGTATGGTAAAAACTGATTTTAAATATCAATAACATAATTTGAACAATTGGTGATATTAACCCGTTTTCAACGTAGTTTTCCATCGAAGTCTTTCCAAAGATGAGAACACGCTTTAAACGCACTTGGAAGTAGAAAATAATTTTATATTCAATGACTATGCCAAAAGGCGTGGGGTGCTTTGTCGAAATAAATTGAAATAGTCCAAGATCCCAGAGCCGGCGAACCTACGTCATTTCAGCGAAGTTGAAATTTTGAGTATGAGTAGTGTGATATGTAGTTGAAGAACGTATGCATACTTTTGACGGGTAGCAGGCATAAAAGTACATAAAAAACTTTCTAACTTACATTGCTAGTTTTCTCTCAAACAGGTCTCTCCATGTAGTGGTCGATGGAGTTTCATCTGACACTCTACTCATAAATGCTGGTGTTCCGCAAGGATCTATTCTCGCACCAACACTATTTCTACTTCACATCAACGACCTGTTGAAAGCAACTTCATGTCCAGTACACAGCTTTGCCGATGATAGTACCCTCCATACCACTTTCTCTTCCAGGGCCCCTATATCAGCCCGTGAAACCAGAAATGAACGAGGAAGAAATGTTAATAATATAAATATGGACTTAGCAACAATTCTCGAGTGGGGATCTAATAACTTGGTAGAATTCAATGCAAACAAAACACAAGCATGTCTTTTCTCTAAAAAAGCCGATCTCACTGTGCCTAACATAACTTTGCCAGGAGTAACTATACCACTGAAGTCATCCATATCGATGCTTGGTATTACTATCAGCAATAACCTCTCCTGGGAAAATCACGTGAGGTCCATTGCCAAAAGTGCATCCCAAAAACTTGTTTTTTTGTTTCGTGCCAAGAGCTATTTCACCCCCACTCAGCTGCTTATGATCTATAAGGCACAGATCCGACCTGTCCTGGAATACTGTTCCCATATTTGGAGCGCGGCACCTAAACATATCCTGAGGCTATTGGATTCTGTCCAAAAAAGGGCAATCCATCTCGTCGGTGATGCCTTGCTTACAAACTCGCTCACTTGTCTGGAACACCGTAGAAAAGTTGGCGATTTGTCTCTATTTTATAGATATTTTCATGGGCGATGCTCTTCCGAAATATCAACAATCGTTCCTGCTTTGGCAGTCTCTTCGAGACTAACCCGTCCAGTTCAGTCATCACACCTCTTCGTGGTCACTTTGGAGACCTGCAGAACATCACTTTCCAAAGACTCGTTCATCCAACGAACAGCGAGGCTTTGGAACTCATTGCCTAGGGAGGTGTTCCCCGAGGCATACAACCTCCAGAAATTTAAGAAGAACACCAACTCCTACCTTCTTTCCCTTGGTTCCCACGATGTTCTCTGAACATTACAGGATATCCCTTTCCGTGGGAACCAGAACATAAAAAAAAAACTGCGTTTGACAATTGAAATCGTCCAGTTGGCCAAGCGGTCTAAGGCGCAAGATCTAAGCTGTGATATCGAAAACTGGCGAGGGTTCGAATCACCGCGCCTGACGATTTTTTTTATTATTCCCATCGAAATTGAGAAATGATCTGTTTTTTTTATTTGAATATTCATCTCAAAACTGAATCTCTTTTCAATTTCGAAGTGAAAAATAATAAAAAATCGACAGGAGTGGGGAATAAAACCCTCGCAATCTTTTCAGATCCAGATCTCAGATCTCGCGCCTTAGACCGCTTGGCTAACTGGACGATATCAATTGCCAAACGCATTACCATACTTAACGTAAGTGAGAAAGTTTTTCATGCTCTTTTGTGCCTGATACCTGTAGAAGGGCCCCGCTTTCAAGCTAGCAAGAACGCATACGTTCTCAACTACATATCATCCTATCCATACTTAAAATTTCATCTTTGCTGAAATGAGGTAGGTTTGCCGGTTCTGGGATCTTACTCTGAAAGTATTATGTTTCGCAAATTCACGTAACCAAAAAGCTTTTTGACATAGTCGTTGACTATCAAAATGACTTTTCAATTTTTAGTGCGTTGAAAGCGTGTTCTTCAGTTTTTATAAATATATATATATATATATATATATATATATATATATATATATATAATGTTTCAATATCTTCCTGTTGAAATACAGACAATTTCCAGTGCAAATATTTTCAAAAATAAGCCTAAACATTTCTTATTTTCATTACCAAGAGCGACAATCCATCATCTTTTAGAATAGCTTTTGAAATAGTTCACATAGCGCTTGAGGCGAAATCGATGACTTCTTTTATTTTTATAGTTACTTTTCCCCAAAATTCCAAAAATTGAAACTTCTTAATGTTTCTTTTCTCTTTTATTAATTAGTGCTAATTATTTTAATATATTTTTGTGATACCTACTTTTTTATGTTTTTTTTAATGACACTTTTAATGTTTTTTGTAATGTTTTTTGTAATGAAACTTTTTAATATTATTATATTCTACACTATGTTACTATTTTTCCCACTGTAGATATTACCACACACAGGCTCTGCCTTTAGTGGATCTCTCTAGGTTTATTTTACTACATATACATAGTACTAATTTTCTGTAAATCTTTCTGTACATGTGAAATAAATTTATTATTATCATTATTATATATATATATATATATATATATATATATATATATATATATATATATATATTAATATTTGATATATTTAACTTGAATTAAAAATGATCACATATTAAAATTAGGAAAAATATTGTATGAAACACGTTGAGAAACCCTACTATTCGTAACTCGCTTTTTTTGTGGAAATTCGCTCGTTGCGGAAAATTGTGCTTTTCCCAACTGGTTGCACATTAATTCCATCCGATTGTCGGCGAAAATTGAATGACGGAATGGAAAGTGTTTCCGAACAGAATCACGTACTCTGCTATTAACTTTGTGATATACTATTTCTTCATTCCATTTCAAGTATGCACATTGTTTCAGTTCTCAACATTCGAGATTGTTCAATCATGTCGAAAACTGATTTTCTTTGACAAAGTTCACTTCACACACTTCATTTGATTTCCTGTACACACGAGCGCTTTTATATCCCTCCACAGACTGAAAATGACAATGTTGTCTGGAAAACTAGCTATTTATGGTTTTCATTCGAACGCTTTCTTCACCGTGAACAGAATTTCGATGGTTCAGGATGTGTTTTGTTGTTTCAACTATGTAGAACTTTGCATAGAAATATCATTCGGATAGAAAGGGATACAAGAAGGGTAAACTATTTTCAATACATGAACCTTGATATCTGGAACACTTACACGGGTAACTATTTGAAAAAAATAATCAGGTCAGTATTTTTTTGTTCTTGTGAAAAATGCGGAATGTACCTGCCAACATACAATGAAAATGATATTAATAAAATTTCAGAAATAACAACTAATGGTGTGCTGAGTTTTGACGTAGTGAGTTTATTCCCGGAAAAATACTCCTCCAATGCACATCCACGAATTTTTCAAGCGGTAATACGTGAATCAGATATATATATATATTAATATTTGATATATATTTAACTTGAATTAAAAAATGATCACATATTAAAATTAGGAAAAATATTGTATGAAACAAATGCTGAGAAACTCCTACTATTCGTAACTCGCTTTTTTGTGGAAATTGCCTGTTGCGGAAGTACCACAGGTTTTCCAACCTACGTACATTAATTCCATCCGGATTGTCGGCGAAAATTGAAATGATTTGAATGGAAAGTGTTCTGAACAGAATCACGTACTCTGCTATTAACTTTGTGATATACTATTTCTTCATTCCATTTCGTATGTACATTGTTTCAGTTCTCAACATTCGAGATTGTTCAATCATGTCGAAAACTGGATTTTCTTTGACAGCCATTACCACTTCATTTGATTTCCTGTACACACGAGCGCTTTTATATCCCTCCACAGAC